>JASANA010006957.1:0-17850 GCA_030248095.1 Ptycholaimellus sp. GST1_10
GTGTCCAAAGTGGCAGGATCCTGACTCTCGTCAGTTCCGAGTGTTCCTTCCAAGATTTTTGGTTTGATTGAAACCTGAGACTGGTATTCAGATAAAAGTGAACCTTGAGCGTTGTGGCTCTGGTTGGTGGATGGTGCCTTGCTGGCAGGGGAGGGAGAGCCGGTGTGGGCTGGGGGCATGGGCATTGTTGCCTGTGAGGAAGGCCCTGAGGCCGAATCTATTGACTGCGGCGATGCGCTCACACTGCAATCCATAGATTCATGAATCATTGGCCCTACTTACCCTGGCCAGGAGGCACTCTTCGTCCTCATGAGCTGGAGTCCCAGAGGTTGGAAGGCTTTCCAGGTCGATGATGTTGAAGGCGGCTGGGCTCGGCTCCCAAGTGAGGGAATGAGATTATGGCCTAGCGACTGCCCTTATATACCATGAATTTTTTGTTTTGACTTTAGTTTAAGTCATAACATTTAGAATTTCTGAGAACGGGAGAAATAGATTGTTAACAGGTAATTTGCTGAAGACACAACATAAATTCATTTTTTATCTTTGCTCTAACATGCGTCTCTTTTGATTTCATCATAAGATTTATAATTAATGAACTGTTTTAATTTCTTAGCAATTGATTGAAATCTATTTTATTGTGAATAAGCTGTGTGAACAACCAATAGGCTAACTTTTTTCGTAGATTTTGTTGCACATGAGGAGCCAATCCACTTTGGACATGAGCTCCTCCGATGAGTAGAGGTAGACGGTTGGTGCCACAAGCCAGGTGGGCACTTGGACTGTTGTTTTGGTGGTTGATGAAGCCTCGCTGGAGGGGGAGTTTTGTGCAGTAGTGCCGATTGGGCAGGAAATGATATCTACTGAAACTAAAGATTCCCCCGATGATTGCGCTGAGGTCTGGGGGTCTGATGGCAAGCAAGGATATTTATTCTCGTCTTCCATCAATCATGGGCTCTGAATCAGGATGAATTATCCATTGTGAAACATCGCCTTTTGTAGTTAAGACTAGCGCGAAAAAAGGTTGCTTTCTTACCTAGACAGGTGGCAAATCTGGCTGATTTCCCAGACACCGTTGATTCTTGAGCTTGGAGTACAGGTCGACGAGATTGTTAACAAAAGTATAAAGCTGGTTTGCAAACGAAAAGTAGGGTGTTGCTTGGAATAGGAATTCACAGTTGAAAGGCATTTTTGATTTGAACTTTTGGGCATGAATTTTCCGGCCGCTCTAGTTGACGCCTAGTTTGGAGGTGCGTTGAGCGATGAGTTTTCTAGGCGTGGCCTAGCCTCAAGGACACTCCCAGGCGCTTCCTATTGTTGTCTTAACGGCCGTTCATGGCTTTGCTCCCAAGGATGGCCTGGGAACTTCTGCTATCTGATTTGTCGTGATTTTTAGAAGAAGCATGCTCTGCTGAACATACTACTTGTGGCAATTTTGATTCGGAGTTGGCAGTGAAATTGGTTAAGTAACTTTTCGCCATTCAACCTGGATTTCAGCATTATGTGCGTTTACATAAAGCTGTCCAAAGATAAAATTTAATTAATTTTGACTGTTTTGTAAATTTATGATTTACTACCGAAGCCTTGCTAACATATCGGATTCAGTTTTGACGCCTGTCATTTTACAAGAATAACGAAACATTAGTTAAGGTTTCTTAACTCTAACGGTGGTTTCAATGCAACTGAAGTTGACTGACCTTGGTGATCGTGTGAAGGATTTGTTCGCAATTGGTTGACTTATATAATAAACAAGAACACATTTAATTCATTGCAACATAGGAGAAGTAATACAAATGCGAACCCTTTATGGGCAACAACACATGGTTCACAAAAGTTTGAAGCGAGTAAAAATGCTTTTCCATGTGCACTATTTACTTCTAAATGGTGGAATTTTGATGATTTTGCTTATTTCTTCGTTTAGGTCTAAAAATGAAGAAAGATGAATTTTGAAATAAGTTGGGTGAAAAGCCTTTTTACTGGAGTTCACGGCATCCTATGACGTGCCACAGGACGCCAAACTCGTTCATGTGCTGGTCGTAGAGCTCCACGTGGGTGGCCAGCTGCCGCTCCACCCAGGAGAGCATCTACCAGAGCTCCTGTTGAAACTCTGCTTTTGAGTAAGGCTGATTTTATGAGTCCGCGCTGGATGAGGCAACTATTAGTGTTTCTTCGACCATTTTCGACCTATGTCTTTTTTGTGAAACATCACAGCTTGCTGCATTGTGAGTCACCGGAAAAACAGGGAACCTTGGCTGCATAGACATGGTCCCCCTCCCTGGGTGTGGTGAGGCGGACATAGTGGGCGTGGAAACCACGCTGGAGGACCACGCGGGTGGCACCCGCCGCCCAGCTTCTGAGGTCGGCGTAGTCCCTGATCACCTCCAGCATGCTGTTCTCTGTCAACATGTTCAGTTTAGCTCATTGGGAAGCATATTTTGCTTGCACAGATTTTCGAAATGTTATCATGAACTCTGAACATGATGTGAAAGTAGATGAGAACCGTTGATCTCCTTGCGGTAGGTGCGGTAATGGTTGAACTGCAGCCGCAGGCCCACCCACAGGTCGGTGGCAAAGCCGCTGTTGATGTCGGCCAGCCTATGCCCATGAGCCTTTTATTTTCAACGCACTTTCCTAGCGGAAAGGGGCTAACTGGATGAGCAGCTGGTTGAGCTGGCTGGTGAGGTGACTGAGCTGGGTCTTGAGCTCCTCCAGATCCGCGCACTCCCGCGCCTCTCCAAAGGGGTGCTGTGGGGGGCCGGCGTTGAGGAGGAGGACACGTGGTTGGCGGGGAGGGACGGGACTGTCCTCCCTGGCGTCGGAGTCGTGGTCGCTTCCGAGGGCGGCGTTGGGGTGGGTGAAGTGGAACTGGCTGCCTCATAGAGGGGGTGCTGGGATTGGGCGACGCCCACGTCCTTGTCCTGCGTTTTGGTGGACCACCACAGTGCCAACTTCCATCTTCTAGCTCTTCTAGTTTCTGACTTCTAACTGGCTAGAATGACCATTTTTCAAGACATGCTCTATTTCACTTATTGTGAGATATTGCGAAAAAATGGGCTACTATGTTTCCGCGAAACAGCACCTAAGGGAGTTGAGCTTATAACCGCTCATCAAAACTCTGAGTCCCTGCCCTCTCTCAGGCAACTGCTGTACAGTCTTGGCCTGGTTTAGGGAAAAGGGGTTGCAGAAGGGAGTGAGGGTGTAGTGTTATGGGGATACTAGACCAGTCCCTGCAGCTTGTGTGCGGGAAGGTGGGGCTCCTGGGGGGCGAATGAGGGGCGTGGCAGTGCCGCTTTTTATGCGGCCTTGCCCTTTCCCAGGCCGTTGTTGCGGGACTGGGCCGTGACTTACCGCTTGGGTACGCCACTTGGGCACGCTGCTTTGTATGCAGCTCTGCTCTATGACTTGCTAATGGCAAACCCCAAGCCAGCGTTGACTTTTTTGAGGCTGTGGAGTTGTCTAGTGAACCTGGTCGGTAAACGACGAAACAATTGCATTATCCAAGTTGTTTGGACAATGATTGGCGAAACGAAACATATTTTGAAAGCGTTTTGACGCAAGTTGGTTTCTTGCCTACAAGTCTTTTGGCAACTGCATGGCATGTAAACGATTCCTATGGAAATTTGTGATGTTTCATGCACGACTTATTTTCTATTAACAAACTGAGCACTCTGATGGGCATAGTTAAAGTTAGCTGAATATTCTTTTTCAAATGAATGTGCTATGCTTAATTTGCATAATAAGCATTTAGTAATTTCATGGAGAATAAATCCTTTTTATTTGTTGGAATAAAACTAGAGACTATGGAATGAAGTTTGTGGTAAAGCAAAAGGAGGGAAGGGGATGTGCCGGCTAGGCCTGGAGGTCACTGCCGAACACTTCGTAGAGATGCTTGCCCTTCTCCATGTGCTCCTTGTACCGGCTGTCTTCATAGCGCAGCCCGCGGATGGTGTTGTCGATTTTCGTCTACAGTTTCTGCAACATTTTTCTCATAAATGGCTTCAAGGAAGTGGGTGGGAAGATGATTGCAGAACCCCTCCGTGGGTGGCGTCTTCTGGCATGCCGGTGCGTTTGTTGACCACGGCGCCCTTGACGACAGGGAGGTAACTATCCTCCCACTGCTCTTCCACTGCCTGGCAGCAATGGCTTAGCCAATCGATGAGGGGCTTCTTCCGGATCAGCGCCGATCCCAGCCCATCCCCCTGACAGCCTGTCGGGACATTTATTAGGCTGCTACTGGCAGTTTCAAGGGCTGAGTGCAAAGAGTAAACCTTGCAGTTCGTTGAGGTAGGTCTGGAAGCCGTTGAAGGGGACTGGGTTTGCGCCGGTGGGTTTCCTGGTCCAGTCATGCTGGAACGCGTTGTTTGTCTTCATGAGTCTCCAAATTTGTCCAAAATCAGGCGGTTTTTGAAAAAGAAACTAAAAACCGTAGGTATAGCCGATAGATGCTATCTATGTAGATGTCCAAGTTATGCTTCAGCTCAGGCCAGTTGCGATACTCCATCTTGACTCCCCTTGGCGGTGGCGTTTTGGAGCCGAAGGAGGAGGCGCTGAGCACCAGGCCAGACGGGGACTGGCCTTCCTCCTCACCTCGGTTGGACTCGGCTGCCTCAGCATGGGGTGCTTGAGGCTCGTAGACTGGTTTGTCATCCATCGCCAGCTGTGCTTCGTTGTTGCTCATCCTGGAAAGAGTTCATTTCTTATGTAAACAATGCGCTTGATGAGCAGGAGTGGATTGACTAATGCAAGAGACGCAGTGCATAAACGATGACATTGAAACATCAGGGGAATTGGTTGATACTTACCGCCTTGTCTTGGTGACGTCAGACGCATTTTATTTGTTTCAATGATGGTTTGGCATAAGTATTACCAACTTTTTAGGACAGAATATATTTACGGTGTATTTTGGAGGGCACAAGCTGTGGTTAGTGTGAGCATGGTTGACTTATGTCTACAACCAGGGCTCGCACTACCACAAAGCTTGGGGCCTACAAGGCATATCTCTTGGGGAAGGAGTTGATTCTTGGCTGACGTTTTATGAAACTCTTATTTGTCAATTTCAAGATCTATCTAGCTCATCAGCGGAAGATTTTTGCCGTTTGCTTACATAGGTAAGGTGAAACATTATCAATCTCCGTAACCACAACCCAACTTCCTTCATCTCTACTGGAGGCCATGAAAATGGGCGGCTTACTTGAAGAAGGCCTTGTGGAAGCAGAGTGCTTGATGATGCAGCCTGACGTCTGATGGCAGGACTGGCTGGATGGACTTGACTGGACTGCGCTCTTCTTAGCAGCTAGTCATTATATAGTCTTTTGTTTCTTGGATTTGCGTCTAGACGGCTAGACCTAATTGAAGACAAAACAATCTTGCAAATCTTTTTCTAAGCGGATTTTTCCATGAAATATCCTCAATGTCGAAACATTATTTTGCCGCTCTTTTACAAACAGAAGAGGGTTGTTTGTCTTTTTGACAGCGTATAATTTTTATATTACACTTTGTACAAGAGAGGATTTAGTATAAATGAGAAATAATTTTTTAAAATAAATTTCTGTTTTTCAAAATGGCATGGATCTGCCTTATTCGTTTTTATTTCTTGCGCTAAAAGCGGGACGAGACTATTAAAGTCTTCCAACGTGCTGGCCTCATATGCACGTAGTGAAACCTCAGCGTGCTAGTTTACCGTAGTTAACGCTGGGTAGGCGCTTTTGGTTCGCAAGGCTGTGAAGGGACTTCTCTGGGTTCCCTTTTGAGCAAAAAAAATAATTTTTCACTCTTTGTTTATTTTATGAATTGTTGGGTAAATTATATATTTTTGACGCGTACTTATGGAGGCAAAGATTCACTTAATCATTCTTGCCAGTGCATTTGTGCTTGTTTTGAAACATCAGAACTGCTCACTGTGTTGTGTTGTTTGCTTTTTCATTGGGCGATTTCAACTATCGAATAATGATCATTTCTCCGACAGTCTACAGCACAGAGAAATCCTTTTTGGCATCTGGCTTTTCAGAAAAGCTGAATGGCCCGTGTGAGAAAGTCTAGAACACAATGTGAGTTTGCATTTCACTAGTCTTGAGGATAAAGTAGGGGGTACTTCTCCGAGGAATTCGATGTCCGAATCCGAGTCCTGTGCGTCAGGAACGTGGCCTTCGGGGACGGCGTTGGAGGGCGACTGCACTTTCTCTGGGCCCTTTTCAGCCTTCAGCTTTTTTAACGCTTTTCATCTTTGAGAACAAATTTTGAAAAATTGTTTGCTCCTAACCTTTTCTAGGCTTTGAGGGGGGCTCCAGAAGTTGAACTTGGCCTTATTGGGCAACTGCTTCTCTTCTGGGCCCTTGCTAGCGCCCTCTGTTAAAAATGTTAAAATAAACTTATAGAGCAAGAAAAGTCATTGGACTTATCGCATTTTAGGGCCAATAGGCATCTTACTCGGAAACAGGTCATTTTAAAGGCCTAATTATTGGTTTTATGCCTCTAGCGGGCCAGGAAGTGGTCAGTTCCTCGGACTTTTTTTGTTTTTTAGATACATTGGGACATGCCTGAGCCGTATGACAAGAAAAGTCATTCGAATTTTTTCAGTCCTGGACCGCTGTGCCTTCTTCTAGGCAGTTTTCCCCTCTAAAAGGCCTAATTATTGGTTCTATGCCTCTAGCGGGCCAGGACATACGTCATATGTCATATTTCTTGTCATACGGCTCAGGCATGTCCCAAAGTATCTAAAAAATAAAAAAAGTCCGAGGAACTGACCACTTCCTGGCCCGCTAGAGGCATAAAACCAATAATTAGGCCTTTTAGAGGGGCAAACTGCCTAGAAGAAGGCCCAGCGGTCCAGGACTGAGAAAAGTCGAATGACTTTTCTTGTCATACGGCTCAGGCATGTCCCAAAGTACCTAAAAAACAAAAAAAAGTCTGAGGAACTGACCACTTCCTGGCCCGCTAGAGGCATAAAACCAATAATTAGGCCTTTTAGAGGGGCAAACTGCCTAGAAGAAGCCCCAGCGGTCCAGGACTGAGAAAAGTCGAATGACTTTTCTTGTCATACGGCTCAGGCATGTCCCAAAGTACCTAAAAAACAAAAAAAAGTCTGAGGAACTGACCACTTCCTGGCCCGCTAGAGGCATAAAACCAATAATTAGGCCTTTTAGAGGGGCAAACTGCCTAGAAGAAGCCCCAGCGGTCCAGGACTGAGAAAAGTCGAATGACTTTTCTTGTCATACGGCTCAGGCATGTCCCAAAGTACCTAAAAAACAAAAAAAAGTCTGAGGAACTGACCACTTCCTGGCCCGCTAGAGGCATAAAACCAATAATTAGGCCTTTAAAATGACCTGTTTCCGTGTAAGATGCCTATTGGCCCTAAAATGCGATAAGTCCAATGACTTTTCTTGCTCTATAAGTTTATTTTAACATTTTTAACAGAAAAATCAAGAAAAGTCGTCATATTAAAAAAAGAAAGCGTTTTCGATGTACACCCTCTCTGCACCATTCTATATTGACAGAAATATCCCAGAAATTGTGTCAACTGCAGGAGAACAATTACTGCCGCACCTTCGACGCAGACTTCCCCTGGTGCTACACAACGAACCCTGGCCTCATACAGAGAGCCAAACTCGCAAGCAAAACCGCCTGGGAGCTATGCTTCCCCGACTGCGGTTCCACTTATCCTGCATTACAACAGGCTGTTCACTAGAACACTTTACAGGCCCTAATTTTGAATGGATGATCGAGTTTTTGCATGGTTGCATGAAACCGATTTGATTGAATGGAGTGCTTGGTTGAACCATAGGACATATATGCATCAATTGAGAGCCCATGGGATATTTTGATTTACAAATTTACAGGAATTACGCCTACTCCATTCAAGAAGGAAATGCATTCATCATCCTCAGAAGCGATGGCTCGAATCAGCCCAAATCAACCACTCGAGACAACTGAAAAAAGCAATCCCCTGCTAAGCACAACAACAGCCCTGAATGAAGTGACGGAGACAATGAAATCCGGTACAAGCAGTGGCGATATTTACTCCATGCCTACAGAGTCGCTTGCCACTAAAACCTCGCTTATTGTAAACGAAAAATCGACTTCGAAACAAACTCAGCAACCAACTGGCTCTACGCTTGCGGCAAAAGCTGAAACCAACCGGGACAACAAAGCAAAAGCCACAACCCGAACGCCAGAAAGAAAAAGTTCCTTCCAGTACCACCCAGAAGCAGCCGACGACATCAGCCCAGAAGAATACATGCAACGGGCCCAGCAAACCGAAGAATACATGCACCTTGTTTTCGAAGCAAAGGTTCTTTTGTGTCATTCCAGTTCTTTGCAAAATCACAATTTATCTGAAGATGGCCGAGATAGCAGCTTCAGAGGGCATCGCAAGGGAGGAGATCAGCTGGTCTCGTCAGGCAACCGTCATCAACAGCATCATTCAGGATCTCCTGCCCGCTGCTCTGGCTGGAGTGAGCGACGAGAAACTCAAGGAAGCAGGTCTCAGCCATTTTGCCACTCAATTGATTTGACCACAATCGGATTGAACAGGAGTGTCACTGGATGAGCTGATGATAGGCTGCGAGTATAACGGAGTGCCTTGTGACCTGGAAAAGGACTTCCAGCATGTTCTGGACCGCCGCTACGGCAACTGCTACACCTGGCATCGGAATGTTTCAGTTGGAGCGAAAGATATTGGTCAAGGTGGAAGTTTGCCAATTGGTCAAAGAAAAGAAGTCAAAACTTAGTGTTTGAGGCCTGCGTCTGCGAATGAGAATCTCCCGCAGTGAGTACCTGAGTTCGGTGGAAACTGTGGGGGCTCGAATGCTCATTCACGACCCCGAGGTGCATTCCAACTTTGCCTGAAATCGCGAAGAAATAAAGTCAATTAGAGGAATACCCTTTGGCCTATGCTGGTGGGGTGAAAGCACCGGTGGGCTTCGAAAGTCGCTACACCTTCGGATACACGAATATGAACCATTTGGGCGCGCCATTTTCACCCTGCATAGCTGAGAAAAATATCACCAACTACCCACTGGCCGGCAAATACTCCAAAAAGGCAAAAGTTTTTCTGAAGAAATTTCCTAAAATGCCTTTCTCTATCCTTGATCACGTTAATTTTGATGTTCCTTTCAAATGGTTAGTGAGGAGTAGGCAGTAATTTGCAGAACTGTGAGGAGGTTTGCGTGCAGCGAGCTTTGGTGGATCAGTGCGCCTGTACAGATCCACTGAAACCGTCCCTCTACAACGTTACCAACTGCGGCTTTGCCAAGAGTGCTCATTTGCCCATATTCGTCACCCAATTAGCTAAGACATTGCCAGAGAAATGCATGGACACCTTTCTCCAAAGCCACAAAGCCTTCCACAATACCTACTGCGCTGAATGCCATCCAGCCTGTGCCTACAAGGAAATTTCGCTCTCCGCATCTCGCCTACGCTGGCCTAGTCGTCATAAGGTGATTTTAATAATTTATTTTAAAAAATCTTGAAAATATTTTTCTAAAAATATCCCTAAAAATTTTTCTGTTGTCCAGATTCCGGAAGAATGCAGAGGCTTGGATGACATCATGCGCGCGCATTGCGTTGTCGATGCCAAGTTGATTTTCCAAGATATCTAAAAAAATGAGCGGTAGAAGGGGCAAATCTGCAGGGGCAACATAGTCGTGGCCTCCCTTGGGCTGAAGAGAGTGCGGCATACGGACTTTGCAGAAGTCCCCGTGTATTCGGTCCATAAATTCTCATATATTGCAGATTTTCTATGGAATACCCATATTTGAAGGTGATGGATTTGATCAACGACTTTGGCAGTTTGATCGGCGTCCTGCTTGGACTTTCGGTAAATCTGAGTGTCCCAGTCAAAGTGTGCAAGCAAAAATTCATTGTAGTTCATAAGTCTGTTCGAAGCAATCCCACTCGTCATCCAGCTTTGCTGCTCCCTGCGAAATGTTCGCACCATTTGATTGGCTGAATTAATTTGATGATTACAAATTTTCATCTATTATTTTACCTATTGCGCCTGGATAGAGTAGCAATTGCAATATCTTGTATGACATTTGTGAACATGTCATTGAGTTAATTTACATAAAAGTGATATTCTTAGATTTTTTGACGCTAAAACTCTTTGGCTCTTCTGCTGCTCTTTCGTAGTTTTTTCAAAATTTGTTTTGATCTTCTTATCTTTCGTTTACCAATGGAAACACCATACGATAGCGTACCATACTGGATTGCTACTGAAAAATGTTTGACATAGTTTCTTTCTTACCATTTCCTTAACCAAAAGGCCACGCACCTATCTGCAACAGCCGATATTTTTTTGTTAATTCAGAATGTTTAAAGGTTGAAAAAATGGTGATTTTCTTTTCAACTTTGCCTAAAACGCAGACTTGAATCGCAGCCTGAAAACCGCAACCTTACCGTCTGACACTAAGTCATTAGCATGGAACTTATGCAAAACAGCCAATTAGCAAACTAGCGCTTTAAAAGCAAGGCCTTTCGGATGAAATCCTCAGTCAACCAATTGGCCGAGATGCAAGCAGTGTTTCTGCTAAGCCAACTGCTAGGCCTCTGC
Source organism: Ptycholaimellus sp. GST1_10 (assembly GCA_030248095.1). Lineage (NCBI taxonomy): Eukaryota > Metazoa > Nematoda > Chromadorea > Chromadorida > Chromadoridae > Ptycholaimellus > Ptycholaimellus sp. GST1_10. The sequence continues at coordinate 10,544 of JASANA010006957.1, forward strand.
CTGGTTAGAGTGGCGGATGGCTACGGGAGCATCATCCGAGGGGATCTGCTGGAAAGGCTTTACTTCTCGGAATCAAAGAATAGGAAAGAGCACGTGGTCATCTCGCCCTTCTCCCTCTCCGCTGCCTTGGCTTTGGCCTACGATGGAGCTGCTGGGAACACCTCTGAGCAGTTTAAGGTAATAGCCGCCTTGTCCAGCACTGTATAGGAAAGAGCACGTGGTCATCTCGCCCTTCTCCCTCTCCGCTGCCTTGGCTTTGGCCTACGATGGAGCTGCTGGGAACACCTCTGAGCAGTTTAAGGTAATAGCCGCCTTGTCCAGCACTGTATAGGAAAGAGCACGTGGTCATCTCGCCCTTCTCCCTCTCCGCTGCCTTGGCTTTGGCCTACGATGGAGCTGCTGGGAACACCTCTGAGCAGTTTAAGGTAATAGCTGCCTTGTCCAGCACTGTATAGGAAAGAGCACGTGGTCATCTCGCCCTTCTCCCTCTCCGCTGCCTTGGCTTTGGCCTACGATGGAGCTGCTGGGAACACCTCTGAGCAGTTTAAGGTAATAGCCGCCTTGTCCAGCACTGTATAGGAAAGAGCACGTGGTCATCTCGCCCTTCTCCCTCTCCGCTGCCTTGGCTTTGGCCTACGATGGAGCTGCTGGGAACACCTCTGAGCAGTTTAAGGTAATAGCCGCCTTGTCCAGCACTGTATAGGAAAGAGCACGTGGTCATCTCGCCCTTCTCCCTCTCCGCTGCCTTGGCTTTGGCCTACGATGGAGCTGCTGGGAACACCTCTGAGCAGTTTAAGGTAATAGCCGCCTTGTCCAGCACTGTATAGGAAAGAGCACGTGGTCATCTCGCCCTTCTCCCTCTCCGCTGCCTTGGCTTTGGCCTACGATGGAGCTGCTGGGAACACCTCTGAGCAGTTTAAGGTAATAGCCGCCTTGTCCAGCACTGTATAGGAAAGAGCACGTGGTCATCTCACCCTTCTCCCTCTCCGCTGCCTTGGCTTTGGCCTACGATGGAGCTGCTGGGAACACCTCTGAGCAGTTTAAGGTAATAGCCGCCTTGTCCAGCACTGTATAGGAAAGAGCACGTGGTCATCTCGCCCTTCTCCCTCTCCGCTGCCTTGGCTTTGGCCTACGATGGAACTGCTGGGAACACCTCTGAGCAGTTTAAGGTAATAGCCGCCTTGTCCAGCACTGTATAGGAAAGAGCACGTGGTCATCTCGCCCTTCTCCCTCTCCGCTGCCTTGGCTTTGGCCTACGATGGAGCTGCTGGGAACACCTCTGAGCAGTTTAAGGTAATAGCCGCCTTGTCCAGCACTGTATAGGAAAGAGCACGTGGTCATCTCGCCCTTCTCCCTCTCCGCTGCCTTGGCTTTGGCCTACGATGGAGCTGCTGGGAACACCTCTGAGCAGTTTAAGGTAATAGCCGCCTTGTCCAGCACTGTATAGGAAAGAGCACGTGGTCATCTCGCCCTTCTCCCTCTCCGCTGCCTTGGCTTTGGCCTACGATGGAGCTGCTGGGAACACCTCTGAGCAGTTTAAGGTAATAGCCGCCTTGTCCAGCACTGTATAGGAAAGAGCACGTGGTCATCTCGCCCTTCTCCCTCTCCGCTGCCTTGGCTTTGGCCTACGATGGAGCTGCTGGGAACACCTCTGAGCAGTTTAAGGTAATAGCCGCCTTGTCCAGCACTGTATAGGAAAGAGCACGTGGTCATCTCGCCCTTCTCCCTCTCCGCTGCCTTGGCTTTGGCCTACGATGGAGCTGCTGGGAACACCTCTGAGCAGTTTAAGGTAATAGCCGCCTTGTCCAGCACTGTATAGGAAAGAGCACGTGGTCATCTCGCCCTTCTCCCTCTCCGCTGCCTTGGCTTTGGCCTACGATGGAGCTGCTGGGAACACCTCTGAGCAGTTTAAGGTAATAGCCGCCTTGTCCAGCACTGTATAGGAAAGAGCACGTGGTCATCTCGCCCTTCTCCCTCTCCGCTGCCTTGGCTTTGGCCTACGATGGAGCTGCTGGGAACACCTCTGAGCAGTTTAAGGTAATAGCCGCCTTGTCCAGCACTGTATAGGAAAGAGCACGTGGTCATCTCGCCCTTCTCCCTCTCCGCTGCCTTGGCTTTGGCCTACGATGGAGCTGCTGGGAACACCTCTGAGCAGTTTAAGGTAATAGCCGCCTTGTCCAGCACTGTATAGGAAAGAGCACGTGGTCATCTCGCCCTTCTCCCTCTCCGCTGCCTTGGCTTTGGCCTACGATGGAGCTGCTGGGAACACCTCTGAGCAGTTTAAGGTAATAGCCGCCTTGTCCAGCACTGTATAGGAAAGAGCACGTGGTCATCTCGCCCTTCTCCCCCCCCCCCCCCCCCCCCCCCCCCTCTCCGCTGCCTTGGCTTTGGCCTACGATGGAGCTGCTGGGAACACCTCTGAGCAGTTTAAGGTAATAGCCGCCTTGTCCAGCACTGTATAGGAAAGAGCACGTGGTCATCTCGCCCTTCTCCCTCTCCGCTGCCTTGGCTTTGGCCTACGATGGAGCTGCTGGGAACACCTCTGAGCAGTTTAAGGTAATAGCCGCCTTGTCCAGCACTGTATAGGAAAGAGCACGTGGTCATCTCGCCCTTCTCCCTCTCCGCTGCCTTGGCTTTGGCCTACGATGGAGCTGCTGGGAACACCTCTGAGCAGTTTAAGGTAATAGCCGCCTTGTCCAGCACTGTATAGGAAAGAGCACGTGGTCATCTCGCCCTTCTCCCTCTCCGCTGCCTTGGCTTTGGCCTACGATGGAGCTGCTGGGAACACCTCTGAGCAGTTTAAGGTAATAGCCGCCTTGTCCAGCACTGTATAGGAAAGAGCACGTGGTCATCTCACCCTTCTCCCTCTCCGCTGCCTTGGCTTTGGCCTACGATGGAGCTGCTGGGAACACCTCTGAGCAGTTTAAGGTAATAGCCGCCTTGTCCAGCACTGTATAGGAAAGAGCACGTGGTCATCTCGCCCTTCTCCCTCTCCGCTGCCTTGGCTTTGGCCTACGATGGAGCTGCTGGGAACACCTCTGAGCAGTTTAAGGTAATAGCCGCCTTGTCCAGCACTGTATAGGAAAGAGCACGTGGTCATCTCGCCCTTCTCCCTCTCCGCTGCCTTGGCTTTGGCCTACGATGGAGCTGCTGGGAACACCTCTGAGCAGTTTAAGGTAATAGCCGCCTTGTCCAGCACTGTATAGGAAAGAGCACGTGGTCATCTCGCCCTTCTCCCTCTCCGCTGCCTTGGCTTTGGCCTACGATGGAGCTGCTGGGAACACCTCTGAGCAGTTTAAGGTAATAGCCGCCTTGTCCAGCACTGTATAGGAAAGAGCACGTGGTCATCTCGCCCTTCTCCCTCTCCGCTGCCTTGGCTTTGGCCTACGATGGAGCTGCTGGGAACACCTCTGAGCAGTTTAAGGTAATAGCCGCCTTGTCCAGCACTGTATAGGAAAGAGCACGTGGTCATCTCGCCCTTCTCCCTCTCCGCTGCCTTGGCTTTGGCCTACGATGGAGCTGCTGGGAACACCTCTGAGCAGTTTAAGGTAATAGCCGCCTTGTCCAGCACTGTATAGGAAAGAGCACGTGGTCATCTCGCCCTTCTCCCTCTCCGCTGCCTTGGCTTTGGCCTACGATGGAGCTGCTGGGAACACCTCTGAGCAGTTTAAGGTAATAGCCGCCTTGTCCAGCACTGTATAGGAAAGGGCACGTGGTCATCTCGCCCTTCTCCCTCTCCGCTGCCTTGGCTTTGGACTACGATGGAGCTGCTGGGAACACCTCTGAGCAGTTTAAGGTAATAGCCGCCTTGTCCAGCACTGTATAGGAAAGAGCACGTGGTCATCTCGCCCTTCTCCCTCTCCGCTGCCTTGGCTTTGGCCTACGATGGAGCTGCTGGGAACACCTCTGAGCAGTTTAAGGTAATAGCCGCCTTGTCCAGCACTGTATAGGAAAGAGCACGTGGTCATCTCGCCCTTCTCCCTCTCCGCTGCCTTGGCTTTGGCCTACGATGGAGCTGCTGGGAACACCTCTGAGCAGTTTAAGGTAATAGCCGCCTTGTCCAGCACTGTATAGGAAAGAGCACGTGGTCATCTCGCCCTTCTCCCTCTCCGCTGCCTTGGCTTTGGCCTACGATGGAGCTGCTGGGAACACCTCTGAGCAGTTTAAGGTAATAGCCGCCTTGTCCAGCACTGTATAGGAAAGAGCACGTGGTCATCTCGCCCTTCTCCCTCTCCGCTGCCTTGGCTTTGGCCTACGATGGAGCTGCTGGGAACACCTCTGAGCAGTTTAAGGTAATAGCCGCCTTGTCCAGCACTGTATAGGAAAGAGCACGTGGTCATCTCGCCCTTCTCCCTCTCCGCTGCCTTGGCTTTGGCCTACGATGGAGCTGCTGGGAACACCTCTGAGCAGTTTAAGGTAATAGCCGCCTTGTCCAGCACTGTATAGGAAAGAGCACGTGGTCATCTCGCCCTTCTCCCTCTCCGCTGCCTTGGCTTTGGCCTACGATGGAGCTGCTGGGAACACCTCTGAGCAGTTTAAGGTAATAGCCGCCTTGTCCAGCACTGTATAGGAAAGAGCACGTGGTCATCTCGCCCTTCTCCCTCTCCGCTGCCTTGGCTTTGGCCTACGATGGAGCTGCTGGGAACACCTCTGAGCAGTTTAAGGTAATAGCCGCCTTGTCCAGCACTGTATAGGAAAGAGCACGTGGTCATCTCGCCCTTCTCCCTCTCCGCTGCCTTGGCTTTGGCCTACGATGGAGCTGCTGGGAACACCTCTGAGCAGTTTAAGGTAATAGCCGCCTTGTCCAGCACTGTATAGGAAAGAGCACGTGGTCATCTCGCCCTTCCCCCCCCCCCCCCCCCCAGCGGCGAGCCGCCCCGCCGACACCCCCCTCCCTCTCCGCTGCCTTGGCTTTGGCCTACGATGGAGCTGCTGGGAACACCTCTGAGCAGTTTAAGGTAATAGCCGCCTTGTCCAGCACTGTATAGGAAAGAGCACGTGGTCATCTCGCCCTTCTCCCTCTCCGCTGCCTTGGCTTTGGCCTACGATGGAGCTGCTGGGAACACCTCTGAGCAGTTTAAGGTAATAGCCGCCTTGTCCAGCACTGTATAGGAAAGAGCACGTGGTCATCTCGCCCTTCTCCCTCTCCGCTGCCTTGGCTTTGGCCTACGATGGAGCTGCTGGGAACACCTCTGAGCAGTTTAAGGTAATAGCCGCCTTGTCCAGCACTGTATAGGAAAGAGCACGTGGTCATCTCGCCCTTCTCCCTCTCCGCTGCCTTGGCTTTGGCCTACGATGGAGCTGCTGGGAACACCTCTGAGCAGTTTAAGGTAATAGCCGCCTTGTCCAGCACTGTATAGGAAAGAGCACGTGGTCATCTCGCCCTTCTCCCTCTCCGCTGCCTTGGCTTTGGCCTACGATGGAGCTGCTGGGAACACCTCTGAGCAGTTTAAGGTAATAGCCGCCTTGTCCAGCACTGTATAGGAAAGAGCACGTGGTCATCTCGCCCTTCTCCCTCTCCGCTGCCTTGGCTTTGGCCTACGATGGAGCTGCTGGGAACACCTCTGAGCAGTTTAAGGTAATAGCCGCCTTGTCCAGCACTGTATAGGAAAGAGCACGTGGTCATCTCGCCCTTCTCCCTCTCCGCTGCCTTGGCTTTGGCCTACGATGGAGCTGCTGGGAACACCTCTGAGCAGTTTAAGGTAATAGCCGCCTTGTCCAGCACTGTATAGGAAAGAGCACGTGGTCATCTCGCCCTTCTCCCTCTCCGCTGCCTTGGCTTTGGCCTACGATGGAGCTGCTGGGAACACCTCTGAGCAGTTTAAGGTAATAGCCGCCTTGTCCAGCACTGTATAGGAAAGAGCACGTGGTCATCTCGCCCTTCTCCCTCTCCGCTGCCTTGGCTTTGGCCTACGATGGAGCTGCTGGGAACACCTCTGAGCAGTTTAAGGTAATAGCCGCCTTGTCCAGCACTGTATAGGAAAGAGCACGTGGTCATCTCGCCCTTCTCCCTCTCCGCTGCCTTGGCTTTGGCCTACGATGGAGCTGCTGGGAACACCTCTGAGCAGTTTAAGGTAATAGCCGCCTTGTCCAGCACTGTATAGGAAAGAGCACGTGGTCATCTCGCCCTTCTCCCTCTCCGCTGCCTTGGCTTTGGCCTACGATGGAGCTGCTGGGAACACCTCTGAGCAGTTTAAGGTAATAGCCGCCTTGTCCAGCACTGTATAGGAAAGAGCACGTGGTCATCTCGCCCTTCTCCCTCTCCGCTGCCTTGGCTTTGGCCTACGATGGAGCTGCTGGGAACACCTCTGAGCAGTTTAAGGTAATAGCCGCCTTGTCCAGCACTGTATAGGAAAGAGCACGTGGTCATCTCGCCCTTCTCCCTCTCCGCTGCCTTGGCTTTGGCCTACGATGGAGCTGCTGGGAACACCTCTGAGCAGTTTAAGGTACTAGCCGCCTTGTCCAGCACTGTATAGGAAAGAGCACGTGGTCATCTCGCCCTTCTCCCTCTCCGCTGCCTTGGCTTTGGCCTACGATGGAGCTGCTGGGAACACCTCTGAGCAGTTTAAGGTAATAGCCGCCTTGTCCAGCACTGTATAGGAAAGAGCACGTGGTCATCTCGCCCTTCTCCCTCTCCGCTGCCTTGGCTTTGGCCTACGATGGAGCTGCTGGGAACACCTCTGAGCAGTTTAAGGTAATAGCCGCCTCTTCAGCACCTTATAGGGAAGAGGAAGGGGGCCTCCCCCCCCTCCTCCCTCCCCGCTGCCACGGCTTTGGCCTACGATGGAGCTGCTGGGAACACCTCTGAGCAGTTTAAGGTAATAGCCGCCTTGTCCAGCACTGTATAGGAAAGAGCACGTGGTCATCTCGCCCTTCTCCCTCTCCGCTGCCTTGGCTTTGGCCTACGATGGAGCTGCTGGGAACACCTCTGAGCAGTTTAAGGTAATTTTCGCCCTTTTAGCACTGTATAGGAAAGAGCACGTGGTCATCTCGCCCTTCTCCCTCTCCGCTGCCTTGGCTTTGGCCTACGATGGAGCTGCTGGGAACACCTCTGAGCAGTTTAAGGTAATTTTCGCCCTTTTAGCACTGTATAGGAAAGAGCACGTGGTCATCTCGCCCTTCTCCCTCTCCGCTGCCTTGGCTTTGGCCTACGATGGAGCTGCTGGGAACACCTCTGAGCAGTTTAAGGTAATTTTCGCCCTTTTAGCACTGTATAGGAAAGAGCACGTAGGTCATCTCGCCCTTCTCCCCTCTCCGCTGCCTTGGCTTTGGCCTACGATGGAGCTGCTGGGAACACCTCTGAGCAG
>JASANA010006961.1:0-44048 GCA_030248095.1 Ptycholaimellus sp. GST1_10
GTGAGCAAACAAGTTGACTTGTGCGCCATGGACAGAGCCTTGGAGGCCAGGCCAATTGAAGGCAGAAAAGGGGACGCATTCGCCGATGATGCGAAAAGCAGACTCTAAGCATGGTCCGCTTAAAGGCCTGTCACTTTGAGGCGGGGGGGGGGGTAAGAGGTATAGGGGACGCGGACGTTGTTGACGGCGGCCATGTAGAAGAAGCAGGGCAAGGGCTTCTGGTTGGATCTGGGCCGCTTGGAGGATTGCGGAGAGCCTTTGTAGGCGGCTCTTTGAGGCATCAAAGAAAGGCCAGATGCCGTCAAGTTTCTGAAAGTAGTACTTTGGGTTTGCTTCTGGCAACGTTGATTCAGGCTGTTCTGAGAGGTGCGCGGAAGTTACGCAGCTCGGGCTGACAGTCAGCTCAACTTTCCGCAGCTTGGGATGACACTGAGCAAATTGTCTCTGTTGGAGCTGTGAAGAGAATGACGCAGTTCTGGATGACAGTAGGTGATTTGCTTGGGTTGGCAGTGTCAAGGATCAATTCAGCTTGGGATGACGCGGAGCAAATTGTCACTGTGGGAGTTGCGAAGAAGGTACGCAGCTAAGGATGACAGGCCAATTTGCTCGGGTTTACAGCGTCAAAGATTGACGCAGCTCAGGATGACACAAAACAATTGCTGGGTTCGTGTCTGCGCACTTTCTTGAGTTCTTTGCCATATCGAGCTGAGGTCCATGGAGGCTGCTATCAGTAGGTCACTTCAGAAGAGGTCTTTGTGGCTAGGCTGAGAGTAGGCAGAGTTGAGGTGGGCAAGCGCAGTTGCGCTTCCAGAATGCCGCTCCAAAATAGGCCCTTTTGAGTTACACAAACCTTAAGTTTAGCGTCTCTTTTGCCTATTTTGAATCTGTCAAAAGAAGCGTAGAAAGAATTTGCATATCTTTGCAGATAGTGCAAAGTCTCGGAGGCGGCAATGGGATTGAAGTTGGCCCATTTGCCGGTGTACTGGCAGGAGCCAGTCAGGAAGCCATCCATGTTCCCATTGGCCTTGTACCCCACCGACCTCTTACTGCTGGGCGGAGTAAGGGGGGGGGCGCAGGGCAGGAGACCTGAAAAGGTCTTTGGAGGACGTCTTCCAGGAGGCTGACTGCATGACGGCGTACGCGATCATGAAGTTGCAGAAGCGTTTTTGGAAGCTGCCCAGGTTTCCATAGGCCTTGAACACCACTGACCTCTAGGGACGTAATAGGAGGGAGGGTGGGGTTTTGAGGCCTCTTTGAGGAACTTGGTGGAGGCATCTTCCAATGGGCAGAGCTTCATGGCTCAGAAGGTGTCCATGTAGTTGCCGAGGTTGAAGAAGGCATATGCACTGGACTTGCATGGCTTGATGCTGGAGCAGAGTATGGGTAGCAAGCCGTAGTCAGCGTCAATTGGAACGGAGTCCTGGAGGGGTCCAGTGTAGTTGCTGTTGGGCTGGAAGTGGCAGAGGCCGCAGTCAAAGCCGTCCATCATGCCACACTGGTTGCAGTCCTTAGAGATCTGGACGCGGTTGCGGTGCTCCAGGAAGCCATAGCAAAAGTGGCGGACTTTGTCCGGAATTGACGCTATCTTCAACAGCGGGCAGAAGGAGGGGAAGGGGAGGGTCATTGGCACAATCTTCCGATGCGCATTAGCAGAGGCAGGCGCAGTGGAAGTAGGCCTTGGAGGCGTTGTGCTCGTAGCTGCCACTGTCCTCGAAGAGGTCCTTCTGGCCGCAGGTGAGCAGGCTGAGGTCGCGGAAGACTGGGAGGCCGTAAAAGCGGCAGTGGAGGCAGTCCACTAGGCTGGGCCTGGCCAAGTAGGTGTCCGCGTAGAAAAGTAGAGGCCGCTCGTGAGTCATTTTGGCTTTTGTCGTTCGGCATTGCATTTCGAATTTTACGTGATCATAGAGACCCGTAAATGAAGCGATGTCGAAAGACAGCAATTGACTCTGAAGCTGGCTGGGCTTTTCTTCAGCAATGCTCGAAAGTTTATAAATCCGCGAGGATTCATAAACATGCGGGCAGGCGAGATTGCTGCAGGCAGCAGGGAGTTTTGAGAACTGTCAAAGGCGATCTCAAAACTCTAGCAGCATAGACGTTGCTTTTGCTGGATAGCTGGCATTGGCTGGCCGGCGGAGTTGCAGCAGAGGCCATAAATTTGAAAACTGACTGAACCCAATTTTCGAACTCTGGCAGCAAAGGCGAGGTCCGCTGATAGCTGCAGGCAATTTCAAAATCCGTTCCAGGATGATGAAATTGTCATTGACGATGCTTGCATAGCAGGCATGAAAACAACTTTGCAGTTAGTTTTTGATGCCCAGGTAGCAAAGTCACGTCCAAGCCGAGGTAGACTGGAGCTGGCAGCAAAGATCTTTGAAATTGGACAGTGGTCAATTTTAAAGTCCAGCAGCAAAGACAGATCGAAGCTGGTAGCTGGCAGCCGAAGAGAATATTCAAAATCCATTTCAGGATGATGAAATTCTGTAGACGACGCTGACCCTCCTCATCTGTCATCATCCTCCCCAAGCTCCTCTTCAGCCAGATTCAGGCTGATGGCTACAACTGGGATGACTCCGTCACCGCGCAGTTTAAAGACTGGTGGAAGGAGGTACTGGAAGACCTGGAAGGGTTGCCCTTGGTGAAGATCCAGAGGAGGGTGGCCTGGTCCCCACAGTCGAAGATCTGGCTGCTGGTGTTCACGGACGCGAGCAGCAAGGCACACAGCTGCTGCTGCTATGCCTACTCCTTCGCCTCCAGTGCCTCCTGTCCCATCCCCATCGCCATCCTTGATGATCATGGCAACTGTTGCAAGATCACCAGCAGCGCCAATTGCACCCTGCTCATCTCCAAAGCCTCTCCCAATCCAGGATGCCTGGAAGACATGCCAAAACAGGAGTTGTTGGCAGTGGAGAAGACGGCAAAGCTGTTGCGCTTCATGGAGAAGCAGTTGCTGGCCACCATTGACATGGTGGAGAAGCGCGTATACACGAACATCATGATTGCCCTCCAACAGATCCACCTAGGATGCGGACCCACCACATACGTCAATAACCGTATCACCAACATCCAGAGCCTCATGTAGTGCATGTTGTACTGCATGATGGCCACCATCGGCGTGGCAATGGTGCATCTACCAAAAGGAACTGGGGTCCCAGGTTCTCCAGTGGCATCGTCCCATTCATCGGGAGACAGTGAGGAAGGTAGCTGAAGAGATCCATTCCCCGTAGGCATTCCTTCCACTCCTGGGTCTTTCTTCGAGTACTTGTTCCACAAGAGGTGTACTGAGAGGCCCAGATGAGAAAGACCCCAGCCGCAATGACGGCTAAAATGGCGAGGATGATCCTGATGACAGTGACAACCAGCTTGATGGTGGAGGAGCCGAGGTTGCTGATGCCTGACCAGGAGGTCCTAGCTAAGCCTTGTGCTCCTTCAGAGAGCATTCCTACTATGTCTCCAACTGCATGGCCATATGCCTCAATCCCTTGAACTATGCTGCTGGGGTTGAGGGAAACGTGACTGGTGTAGTTCACTAGCCCATTGAGTTTCCTCTCCAAAACAGGCAGACTTGATGAGTAAGTGACGAGAGCCACAAACGGGGGCATCAACCACGAGTTGAAGAGGACTGGAGTGTCATAAGTGATGTTAGGCTATAGGTGGTGGATAGCAGGTGCCTGAAGGAGCATGGTGAATGAACCGTGAGTGAAGTTCTTGAAGAAGGTGGCAGTTTTGGCAGCTGAGACTGGATCCACGAACTGGAAGGGGTGGATGTGATGACAGTCCGTCATGGGACTGTGATGAATTAGGTCTGTGCCCATGCCGTTGGGCAGGAAGAGCAACTCTCCTGTCTTGAGTCATACCGGCAGGAAGAGGTAGCATTTCTCCTCTCCTGGAAGCTGGTGGTTCGGGTAGACAGATTCCACTTCTGCTTCCAGGCACTGGGAGAAGTAGATGGCAGATCCGCAGACCTCAGCAGAGATGTCCAAGTGGCCTGTGAGGGTGCTTATGCCATTGGTAGGGCTCATCTGGACCATCTGCTTTAGCAATTGGTATTGGTGTTCTTCCAGCATGCACATCTGATGCTCATCGCTTAATTCCACTCACTCCATCATGCCCACCAGTTCACCCATGATGTAGTGCAGCTTTGCTTCTACCAGATCATGGTGTTGGACCCAGTTCTCAATGTGGAGGAGAGTCTCGTGAACAGCTTCCTTCCTTGCGCTCTTGTCAAAGTCCCAGTGAGGTTGCGCAGTGGTGGGAGGAAGCGACTAATGGGTTCTTCTCTGTAGGTGGGTGGTGGCAGATAGCTCTCTCTCCGCTCTCATCTTCTTCTCCTTCTCATGCTTCACCCTCATCGTTTTCTCCTGCTGGGGTGGACTCTGACCCACGACAGGATCGTGACCGATGGCTGGATTATCGCTGTCAAACCGAAACAGTCCTTCTACTTCCTCGGCATCATTGAAGAGCTCATCAGTCAGTCGATCACATTCATCCCACTTCTTCCGCTTCTCCTTCTCTTCCATCGTTGGAGACATCTCTTCCCTCTTCTCTCCATGCGAAGGAAGCACTTGATGGACTTTTGGCAGCACCATCTTCCTTGGTGTAATTGATACGCAGGGCCCCTCCTTCGTGTAAGAGCAGGGTTCCAGTGGGAAGACAGTTCATAGTCTCCTTGGTGTATGGAAAGTTTTCCTTGGGCGAGTATGTGGAGAAGGTGGTGGAGAGTTGGGGAATGTGCACTCGAGGCCCCATCAAGTCACCTCCATACCTGCCGAAGTAGCGGAAGGGGCAATATGTGAGGATTGGTGTGTCATTCCAGATGATGGTGTACTGAGGCTGGATGCAACTCTCCTTCTCTAGGAAGAGGGTTCCTCAAGGAGGTAGAGGTTGACCATCTTGTAGATGTAGGTCTTGAAACATCAGTGCCACTTGTAGTGCAGGGATTGATTAGTGGACCAGAGGGACTTGTCCATCTGTACCAGCTTCAACCCTCTGAACTTGTGTTTCGTCCATGCGTAGTTGCATTCGTCTGCCGGCACGTTCATCTTCTCAATGGGATTGGAGATGCCCCAGTTGAGGAAGGAAGTGAGGCCATCCCATCGCGTAGTGGTGGTGGTGATCTCCAGGATGCACTGTGCGGCAGGTGCACTAGGTCCTTCCGTAGCAGGAAGCCACAAATTTACCTCATGGTATGAATGCTTGGCTTGTTTTCCATAGACAGAACAGTCTCTTGTTCGTTCTGGGAGAAGGAAGGGTCAGCCTCCACTGCTGTGTAGGTGGCAGAGCTGGAACTTCACATTCTTTGGCGGTGACTCCGAATTATCCCTCTGAGGCTTTGCTCCATGTAGAAGAATGTGGCTGGCTTCTTGGGCTGACAGGATTGCGGTGGTGTTGAGGTCATCGGCATGTCAGGGAATGGGTCTGGTGACAGCCGGAGTGAGCTAGCACATTGCTAGCAACATCACGGCCATCACGGTTTTCCCTATTCCTCCGTCTACTTGGCTTGTCCTTCATGGCTGTTCTGTCGAGGGGCTGCCGTCCCTTATTTCTCTCTTCTTTTCTACTTGCCTCCATTTAGCTCTGGCATTGCAAATCCGTTTCCGCATGCGTCGCCATTCCTCTTCTCTCTCTTCCAGTGTCATGGGGATGTCCTTGAATTCGTATCACCAGTGTGTGGGCGAGAAGGCATGCTCCGTCACCCTGAACAGGCTTATCCGGTCAGGGAAGGCCTGTCTCCGCCATCTCCTTACTTCCTCTGTCAGGAGCGTCGTGCGAAGAGCTTGCTTTTCTACATGCCCAGAACGCTCATCGACAAACTTGAGGGTGAGGGGAAGATCCATGTGGTTTAGGAACTTAGTGATGTGGGTGATGTCCACTCTAGCTATTGGTAATTGGTAAATAGACCCCAAACCGGCCTTTTAGACTATATGGATTGATAGGTAATGAATGAAAAAACAATTTCAATGCCCGTCACTTATCAATTCTAGTCTGTCTTGACCCAGAGCTGGTGTACACAACAGGAATTAAGCTGGGAATGTCTGGAAAAATTTCGAGCTAGCTTGGTATAACCTCAAACAGGCCTCAGATCGGCCTTTTAGCCTATATGGATTGATAGGTAATGAATGAAAAAAACAATTTCAATGCCCGCCACTTATCAATTCTAGCCTGTCTTGACCCAGAGCTGGTGTACACAACAGGAATTGAGCTAGGAATGTCTGTGGAAAAATTTCGAGCTATCAATTCCTGCCACTTGTCAATTCTAGTCTGTCTTGACTCAGAGCTGGTGTACACAACAGGAATTGAGCTAGAAAAGTCTGTGGAAAAATTTCGAGCTAGCTTGGTATAAACCCAAACAGGCATCATATTGGCCTTTTGCCTATATGGATTGATAGGTAATGAACTGATTGTGAAATTTTTGGAAGTATGGAAAACCTCTTATAATAGATGCACACTACTTTGCAGAGAATGTTATCATGGTAAAAGAGAGAGAGCCCAATTATAAACACGAAAAATTCATTTGTGTGAGCATGATGGTCTCTTCTCTGTTGGTGCCTGCATAGCACTTGATAAATATTTAGAAGAATTGTCTCACCAACTTGCAATATTGTGTTGCAACATGGAGGTGTATACACACAGTGGTATCTGTGGTTGCACCATGATCAAGTTGCACATGAAAGAATGTTGCATTATTATTATTTTATGTTTACACAATTTATGAATACCATTATTTTATGTTTACACAATGCAAAGATTAAAAATACAAGAATATCTGAGAGTAGACAACACAAAAAATAATTAATTATATTAAATACAATATTTAACAATACACTGTAATTATCAACAATATTATAGATAAAAATGCAAATTTGAAATTGAACTAGTCTTTGAAATTCATTGGTTTTAGTTTTGCTTTGAAATACCGATAATTGTCAGAACCTGGTTGATGAGCTATTTGCAGTCCTTGAATATTTTTTCGGTTTTGGAAAACTGCAGCGGAAACTTCAAACACATAATCATAGTGGGCTGAGGTATATTTTCGTCTAGGAAACGCAATTCGCATAAACTCACCTAGCAATGGATTCTGCTGATCATTTGCCAGACCATTAAACGAGTCATATTTCACAGGTGCAAAGCGATTGTTTAGAACAAATGAACCAGCATCGAATGTTCGGATTCCTCCTTCCAAATACATGGCATTTGCCAAAGCCATACCTGGGTAGTTATGGGATTGGATGTGCTCAAGAGCTTGACCGGCATTAATAAAAAGAGCATTGCTTGACACAGGCTGGTAAATAGAATAACCAATATCCATAAGGTCTTTTCCTAAATCAGTGGCAATATTTAAACGATGTTGTAACATTCTATGATCCAAAGCTTCTGAAAAACCAACAGCTATGGCATCTAAATCCCTTCCAGCTAAGCCACCATATGTGGGAAACCCTTCAGTCAGTATTAATAATTCTTGAACTTTGTGAGACAACTCTTCTAAACATTTATCAAATGCTATGCAGCCACCAACAGAAGAGAGACCATCATGCTTAGCAGATATCCACGTTCCATTTACACAACTGAATGCTTCTTTTGCAATCTCGTGAATTTCCTTGTTTTCATAATTGGGCTCTTTCTCTTTTACCATGAAAGCATTCTCTGCAAAATAGCGTGCATCCATTATCAGTGGTTTTCCATACTTCCAACAAATGTCGCGAACAGTTTGTAAATTTTCCATTGAAACGGGTTGACCATATCGCATAGCATTTGATAGACTGATAAAAACTGCTGGAATGAATGATAGATTATTTATGAGCAGTTTTTCCAAAGCAACTACATCCATATTTCCCTTGAATGGATAGTCTGAGCCTATGGAGCAGCTTTGTTTACAAAAAAGGTTCAATGGTACTATGCCACATGCACGTAAATTATCCATAGTACTAACATAATGACCATTAGATGGAACAATAATATGGCCTTGTGGTTGAAATCTACCAGGATTGAAGCTAATGCTTTCAGCTATAATTCTCTCAGCAGCAGCAGATTGATGCACAGGATAAACTGATGACGCATTTGGTATTATCTTCAGTACTGACTCACGAAAGCGGTAGAATGATGGTGAACCAGCGTATGATTCATCTCCTTTCACGAGAGCTGCCCATTGTGCTGTGCTTAGTGCAGAGGTACCATTGTCTGTTAGGAGATCTAAATACACGTCATGTGATTTGAGAAGCATGGGATTCCAACAAGCCCTTCGTATAGCAGCCAAGCGTTCCTGTTTTGTTAGCAAATACATTGGTTCAATTATTTTCATACGCCAGGGTTCTGCCCTCCCCAGTCCAATTTCACGGGCAAATCTTTGAACAAATCTAAATTTTGACATGGTTTTGTTGTTTTCTGATTTTAATGCACTATTTATTAAATGAAAAGTTCAAAATTACCTAGTAATTGCATTCGTAAATGACCATTAAAATAATAACCTTAGATCTCAGACCACAGAGAGGATTTATTGGAGCTATTGGTTGGCATATATAACAGATCTGTCTATTATATAAACATCCACTTAGCTAGCGTACGAATGCAGAGACCACGAGGTGACCCCAAGGCCAGGTGGTGATGTGGCGCAGAGGCCAGGCAGCAGGGGTGCAGCAAGGCCAATTGGGAAGGCTGCACCGAGGCCAGATAGTGGGGCCATGCAGAGGCCACAAGTGGTATGGAGGCCAGGTGGTAGAGCTGAGCAGCAACTGTAAGGCTGCGCGGAGGCCACGAGGTGGCACAGAGGCCAAGCGGCAGAGGCTGGGATACATGAATGTAGTATTTCTGTTCTGCTGTGCCCACAAGATCCACTAAGTGACAGCAGTCTTTGTGTTCTGTTATGTCCATAAGCTGCACTACGTGAGAGCAGTCGTTGTGTTCTTTTCTGCCCACAATCTGCATTAGATGAGAGCAGTCTTTGTGTTCTGTTCTGCCCAAAAGCTGCACAATGTGAAAGCAGTCATTGTGTTCGGTTCTGCCAATATTTTAAGCCACCAGCGGACCAACATGTAGGTGCATTTTCACTCCAAGTCAAAAGAGTGTCATGTGATAATTGCTTTGCTTGTTGAAACTCATACCAACTTAGAACACGACAAAGATGATTTTGTTGATATAGAGCTTGGGGACCATCAATTATCAAGGGCCAGTTTTGGCAAGGGTAGTTTTCTTTGTCATGTTTCTTAGCCTGTGGGCAGAACAACACAAATACTGCTCTCACGTAGTTCAGCTTGTGGGCAGAAACGAACACAAAGACTGCTCTCACATAGTACAGCTTGTTGGCAGAACAGAACACAAAGACTGATTTCACGTAGTGAAGATTTTGGGCAGAACAGAACACAAAGACTGCTCTCATGTAGAACACAGAACACAAAGACTGCTCTCACTTAGTGCAGCTTGTGGGCAGAACAGAACACAAATACTACTCTCACGTAGTGCAGCTTTTGGACAGAACAGAACACGAAGACTGCTCTCATGTAGTGTAGATTGTGGGCAGAAAATAACACAAATTCTACTCTCACGTAGTGCAGCTTGTGGGCAGAACAAAGCACAAAGACTAATCTCACGTAGTGCAGCTTATGAGCAGAACAGAACACAAATACTGCTCTGACGTAGAGCAACTTGAGGGCAGAACAAAACACAAATACTGATCTCACATAGCGCAGACTGTGGGCAGAACAGAACCCAGAGACTGGCCTCACTTAGTGCGCCTTCTGGGTACAACTGAACACAAATACTGATGTCACGTAATGCAGAATGTGGGCAGAACAGAACACAAAGACGGCTCTCACATAGCGCAGATTGTGGGCAGAAAAAAAACAGAAAGACTGCTCTTACGTAGTGCAATTTGTGGGCAGAACAGATCACAAAGACTGAGCTCACGTAGTGCAGCTCGTGGGCAGAACATAACACAAAGACTGCTCTGAAGTAGTGCTGACAGTGGACAGAACAGAACACAAATACTGTTCTCACGTAGTGCAGACTGTGGGCAGAACAGAACATAGAGACATCATGTAGTGCATGTTGTAGGCGGAACAGACAGTAAGTACTACTCTCACGTAGCGCATGTTGTGGGCAAAACAGATTGCAAAGACTGCTCTCACTTAGTGCATGTTGTGGGCAAAGCGGACTGCAAATCTGCTCTCACATAGTGCATGTTGTGGGCAAAGCAGACTACAAAGACTGCCCTCACGTAGTGCATGTTGTGGGCAAATCAGACTGCAAAGACTGCTCTCACGTAGTGCATGATGTCGCCGAAAACGATTGCCTCCACTCGTACCACTACCTATGCTCCTCAACACTCCCACCTTGATGAAGTTTAAGAGAAAAATATTGGGTGTAGGCTTCATCACAGAATGCGTCGAGGAACGGAGGACCAAGAAGGATGCCAAGATAGCCTGGAAGCTGCGTTAGGTGGTGGGGGACGAAGGCATGGAGATGAGTGATGAGGAGTTCGAAGAAGAGGATGACCTGCACGACATTATCTAGTCCTTCTCTCTAGTCAATCGCTCATGCCAAATTCTGTCACTTTTTTGTAAATGATGTGCACAGAAATAAATAAATAAATTGTGACGTTTCCGAAGCCAGTTTCATTGACCTTGAGTCAATGAGGCAGGCAGAGCCGTGCCGGCATTCATTCTGTCCAAACCCGCTTCCTATTCCTCCCACTTTCTCCCTTCGGTGCACCATGAATAAAGAGACCCTCGCTACGTTACTGCTGTAATACTCCCCAGCGTTTGGTAGAACAGAGAGCTAGGTTGCTCAGCTGTACCCTACGACCGACCACTTCCGCCTACAGCACCCTTTCGACAACTCCAGCCTTTGATCGAGCCGCCTTCTAACAGTCAGCTTTAGAGTCAATGGCTCCAGTCACCGATCTACTGGAACAGGACAGCGAATCGAGACCAGCCTGCAATGCCAGCCTTCGCTTTGCTGCTAGACAGAATCACCTGCAGCGCCCGGACTTCACTCAGCCAGAGACGGCCTCAAGAACTCTGATTGGGCGGCACCTGCGACTATGCTGCAAGGAATTGAAAATTGACTTTGAGTCTATTTTCAATGTCCAATCTTCACCAGCAACATTGCAGCTCTGAGTTTCCCACTATCCTTGAGCGGATATTGTGAAACTCTCTACGTCAGCCAACGTCATCGATGATGTCAGCCAATGTCAGTGACACCATACTTTGCTGCGACGGGTCCAGAAGCGAACTGAAAAGTTCCTCTTCAACTACCAGCCCACTTCAATGATTTCACTCTATCCTTATGGATTGTGTGAAATTGTTCTACGCCAACGATCAAGACCAGATTAGACTTCGCTGCAGGGCATTGAAAATTAAATGAAAAGTTTCTTTTCATGCCATCTCCAAAGCATTGTCAACAGAATTTCATTATCCTTAAACGGATTTTGACAATTCTCTACCGCTGCTAGCCTGCCAGCTCCGAACGACTTTGCAGCTGGACTTGAAAAATTGGCTCTTGTCAGTTTTCAAAGCGCTCTGCTACCAGCCCCAGTCTATGTCGGCACAGAATCAACTTTGCTGCTTGAGCATCGAAAACTAACTGAACAGTTGTTTTCCTCCTATCTACGCAAGCATCGTCAACGGCAATTTCATTATCCTTGAACAGATTCTGAAATTACCTGCAGCCACCAGCCAGCCATCTTCACGTCTGCTGCTAGAGTTTCAAATTGGCTCTGGTCAGTTTTCAAACTCGCTGCTGTCTGCTGCAATGTTCACTGGCCAGCAGCTGCAGCCTTCCAGCCGATGCTTCAACTTTGCTGCTTGAGTTTGAAAATTGGCTCCAATCAGTTTTCGGAACTCACCGCTGCCTGCTGCAACCTTTGTCAGTCAATGGCAGCCAGCTATCCAGCAGAAGCTTTGCCTCCACTGCTTGAGTTTGGAAATCGGCTCCAATCAGTTTTCAAACTCACTGCCGCCGGCTGTAATCTACGCCGGACAATGGCAGCCAGCCTTCCAGCAAAAGCTTTGCCTCCGCTGTTCGAGTTGGAAATCGGCTTCGACCAGTTTTCAAACTCACTGCTGCCTGCTGCAATCTGCACCAGCCATCACCGTTTATGAATCCTTTTGGATTTGTAAACTTTCGAGCATTGCTGGAGAAGACCAGCCCAATTCAGAATCGGCCACCACCTTTTGACTTTGCCCACCTAGATTCACTATTCTTTATGATTATGTGAATCTCAGTGCAAGAACCTGAAAGACACTCGACAAAGCCGATTCAGAATTGACCTCTACTCTTCAATGATTGATGGCGGCCTGCATGGACACAGCCTGGTGGACTGCATCCACTGCGGCCTCTACACCCTGCCGGCCATCTGCAACCCCAGCCTGCTCGCCTACAGCCAGAATGACTACTTCATGGACAGCGTCAACTGAGAGAGCAACACCTTTGAGGCCTTCACCCTCTGTGCGTGCTCCGACAGCAACGCCATCCACAAAGGGCCCAGAGACCCGCGCCCTCCTCCTTCTGCCCGTCCTTGAAGACCGCGTGGCTCCTGGACACCTACTGCTGCTTTTGCTACAGCTTTCTGGATGGCCACAACTGGGACCTGAACGCCGCGGGCTGCAACGTGTTCAGCATCCTGGACAACTTCAACTGCGGCTTCTGCCACTTCCAGCTCGTCATCGGCTACGCCCACCTGGCCTCCAAACTCCGCCTGTTCGACTGCGGCCACCCCTTGCTGCCTATCCTCTGCTCCAGCATCAAGCGGAACTAGTCCGGCATCTATGCCGCCTTCTACTCCGGCAGCTACATGTACACGCACAGCGCCATGAAGCTCTGCCTCTGCATCATGAAGTTCACCGTCTAGGAGGCACCCACTCCAGACCTCAAAAGGTCTCCTGCCTCCGCCCTCCTCCTTACTCAGCCAGCAGTAAGAGGTTGGTGGCATACCTGGCAGACAGAAACCTGGACGGCTTCCAGCTCCACCTCCACGGACACAACAACAAATTGGCCAACTGCGATCAATTCGCCGCCTGCCAGACTTTGCACTATCTATTGAGATATGCAAATTCTATCTACGCTTCTTTCGACGAATCCAAAAGGAGGTGAGAGTAGCACTAAACATAAAGTTTACGTAACTCTGCAAAGCCTCTTTTGGAGCGGCCAACAGACAGCTCTGCTCCGGCAACTCTGCCCTGCCTTCAACTCAGCACCCATGCCACGAGCAAGTTGACAGCGTCATCCCAAGCTGCATCAATATTTTTGCGGCTCTCACTGACTGCAACTTGCCTGGCATCATCCCGAGCTGCGGAAACTCTTTGGGGCTCTCAACATGAACAATTGATCAGCGTCATCTCAAGCTGCGTCAATTTCTTCACGGCCTTCACCCTGAACAAATTGCTCAGCGTCATCCAGAGCTATGTCCATTCTTCACGGCAGCCTGCCTAATTGCTCCATGTCATCCCGAGCTGCGACAAACTCTCTGCTGCCCTCCAACTAAGCAATTGCACAGCCACTCGCCCCCTGCCTACGGACTTAAAGAATCGACGTAAGAGAAACAACATAAACCTGAGCAGACAAAACACTGTCATTCCGAGCTGCGGAATTTGTTGCAATCCAGCCAGGTCAACTGTTCCAGCCAAAAGAAGCGCAAAGAAAGTACTACTTTCTCACCACCCTTGAAAGGCCCTCATCACTCTGCAATGCCTCAAAGGCGCGGCCAAGCTTTGCCGCCCTTCCCTCCAATGGCCTGTACGCAGCCAAAGGACTTCCAGTCCTTCCTCCAGCGGAATCGCTTGTACCAGACACCCAAGCCTCACAAGCCCTGCATGTCCGCCCAGTGCTTCCCCGACGTACAAGCCCCACTCCATTCCTCCCCTCAAAGCCTCACAGCCTCCAGTGCGACAGGCCCCTAAGCTTTGCCTAGCTTAGACTGCCCGCCTTTTGCACCGCCAACATGCGCGTCCATCTTCATTCACCTCTTACCTCTGCCTCTACTTTCGCCGCCGGGTGAGAGAGAAGGGTACTCAAATGGGAACCAGGAATCTAAGCCTACAGGCCAGAGCCTCCAATTGTGCGGCCATGCTTTGCCTGTCTCCAGACTGAACCTGAGCCAGGTGGCCAGGGCCTAGAAGGACTACAGTCAGATGAACAGCGCTCGCATCGAACGCGCTGCCATCATCACAAACAACATCCTCAAACTACCACCTTCCTCCACTCCTCATAGGAACGGATGCAGAAGACATACTTCAGCTAGGGCTGCGGCTGCTAACCGCTGGCCATTCAGCACGTCTTCATCCTGTCTACCCCCTCACCCCTCATCCCCCTGAGGCAGATCAAGAAAGGGCAGTAGTGTGTTCTTCTACACCAAGCACGCCCAACTGGGCATCTCTGAGATGCAAAGCATCTTCAGCCGGTGCCATGCAGACAGCGTACAGACAAATGCCAACAACCCCTGCACCTCAAACACTCTTCCTTCTCCTAAGGATGGGAGCTGAAGCCTAGCTTCTTCTATTGCCGCTTCAAGATCATCGCATTTTGCAGCACCGGCGCATCTGCAAGTCTTCATAACACCCTACCTGTACCCTCCAGCCCCACCCCCTACAACTGAGACAGGCCAAGATTGGCCTCCAGTGTGCGCAGAGCTTCCCCAGCCGGCGCCTCTCAGACAACAGACATGAGCTGAAGACTAGCCTCTTCTATTGCCACCACGAGAACACCGCCATTTGCACCACCGGCGTATCTGCAAGTTTTCACAGCACCTCCGCTCTACCCCAGCCCTCCAACCTGGACCGGCCAAGATTGGCCTCGAGTGCGCTCTGCTCAGCCAAGCATGCTTAGCTGGGCATCTCAGAGACGCAGAGCCTCTCCAGCCAGCGCCTCTTGGACAGTGCACAGATGGACGCCGACAGTCCCCTACCCCTCCTCAACCTTCCCCTCCATCTACCCCCAAGCACCCCTTGCGGAGCCCCAAGGCCCAGACATGCTCCGGCAAGCGCCTCTTGGACAGCGTATAGATGGACACCAGCAATCACCTACAAATCTTCTTCCTCCTTTCATCCTTCAAGGAGGTCTGAAAGGAGCGGCATTGATTCCACCTTTCAAGATATTGCCGACTATAGCATTAAAGTTTACTTTAATGAAACTCTGCGGCGAACTTCTCATCTACGCTTCTATTATCCTAAAGACGGATAAAAGAAGATATCTACGGAACTTTGGTTCTACTCTGCATCTGTTTGAGATTTGCCGACCTTTTTGACGGCGCAAATCTGCAAGGGCCACGGCTTCCAGATCTCTGCCCACAGCTTTGGCTTCGGCTTCCGGATCTTTGCCTACAGCCTCCAGACGCCCATTGACCTCTTCTCATTCTACGCCAAACGATTGGTCGCTAAAGAATGATGCATCAATGTTCATCAATGGCCAGCACATTTCTTCTCTGCTCTTCAGCTACAAAGGAAAGGAATGCGACTGGCGCAGGCCTACCGCCATCTGTTTCTACATGGTCTAGTTCAGCAAGCTCAGTGGCAACTGGGTCGCCTTCGACTACAACCTGAACCAGATGCAGGCCAACAGCCACCCCGTCTACACGGCCTGATTTGGCAGGCACATGCCTATGGCCACCAGGAGTTCAGACTGTCCCTGCACTCTCGCTTCGGCAGCCTTCCTCTGTGGACTCCAACTGCAAATGGGAGACGGCAAACAGCGGTAACTATGTCAAGAGTCAATCTGTCCCTGCAATCCTCCTCCAGAAGCCTTCCTCTGTGGACTATGACTGCAGACTTGAGAATGGCAACGATGCAGCATCTGTCATTAGCAATTCCTTCACATCAGCCTTCCTCTGTGGACTCTGACTGCAGATTGAACTGCAAACTCAGATGCCTGTGGAAAGCCCTGCCTAAGAGCTACAAAAAGCCAGCGGGCAACCACTACTTGGCCTCACTGCTACTCTTCTCTGTCGCCCTTATGGGGGGAGGCAGAGAGACTGCAGGGGCATGCCCTGCTCCACTCTGCCCGTTTGCTGAGGAAGCGGGAGAACAGCAGGATTCAATAGCTGGGACAACCAACATGGGAGCGGTGTCACGTAAAGGGCTGGCAAAGCCCCTCGTTCCTTCTCTCTTTGGAGGCACAGCGGCCCATTTGTTACTCTGCAAAGGCCTAGTACGCCTTTTGCCACCTCAAGCCATCAACGGATGGGAGGAGGATGCAGAGGAGAGCGAAATTGTCTTATGGGACTCTGAGCTGATGAGCACAGAATTCGCGACCGCGCAGGCCTACTAGGAGGCAATGACAGCTCCCAGCTTACCAGGTGGCTGGTTATTGACATGGGAAGGAGAACGGAACAATGAACCCTCAGCATCAGTCGAAGCCTACCCGGCGGCTATTCGACAAATGCAGACTACTTCAAGTCTGCTTCGCAGCCAAATTGGTGGCTGATCTCGTCAGTGCGGGCCAAAAGGAGTCCGCCTTTGCAGCCTACTCGGTGGCTGACTGGACGAGAGCAGGCAACATGTAGCATGCTTTGAAGATTGGGGGGTCTCGCCTGACAAAACCCCACAAACTTTGCGGCCAAACAAGTGGCCGATCTCGTCAGTGTAGGCCAAAAGGAGTCCGCCTTGCAGCCTACTCGGTGGCTGACTGGACCAGCGCAATGGCAACATCAAAAAAAAAGCATACTTCAACTGGTCTTTATAATTTTCACAAACACAACCAAACAAGTGGCAGGCAGTTCATTAGCCACCATTGTAATCCACTAAACGTCAAGACAACATGCTATGCTACTTCATTTCAATTTTAATTGGTAAGTTAGTCAACTGGTAGCAAAAATGCAGTTCTAAATTTAAATGCAAAGCCAAGCCAGTTCTAAATTTTAAATGGATTTTTTAACGGGTAACGGTCAAATTTGTTTTACTAGAATGATTTAATCAAATTAATCTGAACTATAAATGCAAATATGTATAAAACCTAACTAAAATAAACCAGTCAAAGAACTTTTTAATTCAAAAAGTATATGGCGCAAAGCGAATAGGTGACCGCGGAGCATATTCCGCCTTCCACATTCACCTGTTGCAGATGCCAAAAATTGAGGAATGTTTTCATACAAGAGTGAACATTTTCTCTCAAAAGGGTAAGTATGTGGTTTCTCCGCCAATTTCCAAAGTAAATACAGATTAGAATTTGATATATGACTTGTGAATCAAAAAACCAAAGTCTTCTGTTCAATTCTCGCCGTTCAGCTGCTACTGATTATTGTTGCTTTTGTTGTGCGTGAAAGTTTGTCACTCTAGATGAAACTCTGTGGTTTCTCAACCATTTTCAAAAGAAGCACAGATTTAGAATGGTATATATGACTTCTGAATCAAAAAACCAAAGTCTTCTGCTCAATTCTCAGCCATTCAGCTGTACTGATTATTGATGCTATTGTCATGAGTAAAAGTTTGTCACTCAAGAGGAAAAGTCTGTGGTTTCTCAACCATTTTAAAATGTAAGCATATATTTGGAATCGTTATATAGACTTGTGAACAAAAAACTAAGTCTTTTGTTCATTCTCAGCCGTTCAGCTGTTACTGAAAAAGTCTTACCTTAGGGTGGAATACATGTCTTAAATTGGTAGGGATTCAGTTGATATTTCTGTAGTCATATTTTGCAAGGATACCAAGCGCTTCAGAAGTTTATAAAGCTGCCTTTTACAGTTTTTCTGTCTTAAATTTTGAAAAAATGAACTTAACCAATTGAACGTTCTTTGTGTACCACTTGAAGGCATTGTTTGTAAAGTAATGCTGTCAATAAGATGAAACAGAATAGTTTTGGTTTCTTTAATCAATTCCAATATTGTTACTTTTGTTTCTTTCATATAAAAACCATCTTGATCCTTTTCTGAACTAATTTTTAATGCTTCTAGGGGTATGCCTTTCTTGTCATTTTGGGCTATGTTTAAGAAAAGTTTTATAGCATATATCCGGTGCATGTAAACATTTTGAAGAATCTCATGAAATTGTTTGTACGATCTCGTTTTCATTTCAAATATATGCAGGATTCCCGATCCCATTTCTATGATTAATTTCCTTCGTCTGTAGCAAAAATCAGCCTGAGCCATACCAAGGTTAAGATGGATCAAAGGAGCATTTATTTGTTTGCGGGTACTACCTGGTTTGCAGTAGGTTTCAGCACAATAATGTTCACAATATCCATATAGAAATCCATTTACTAGTTGAATGTTAAGCTGTAATGGATTTTGTATGTTTCCACGACTATAACATGACAAGCCTGCTTCATATTTATCGGGAGCATCATAAGAATCCATTGAGTTTAACAGAGGAAGCCCTTCCATTCTACGCCATAAGTTGAAAAGCCTCTGAAACCAATTTCCATCTTTGCGGTATATGTGCCTGGATTCCATGAAATCAGCTTTATGAGGTACCAAAATTATGGTTTGTATTCATATTTTTAAAATTTCAGGATTGCAGATTTATCAGGATAAGTCTCAATCAATTGACTTTTACTTTTGAAAACAAATTTTTTTTCCGTACATCTAAACCTTTTTTGTCTCTGCCCAGCCTCTAGATATCTCAGCTTTTGTCCTGTCATGTCCCCTCCAGTTCAAATTCACTCCGCTTTGTACAGGGCCCTATGGTAAAAAAACCCTAATTTTTGAATTTCTGCTTTGGATGTATACAGATGTTGGTAAGGTTGTTTTAAAATCATAAAATAATAGTAGATGATTTGAAAATAATAAAAATCACTCAAAATTGACACGGTTTAATGCAGAAACTGTATGACAATAGCTGGGGAAAGCCTGCACAGAACTGAGGAGACTCTGCCAGACCTGGGCATCCCAATTCAACATCAGACCACCAAATTTCTCTCATTTGACCTCACATTTGGCATGCTGCCACTCCCAACATCATACCAACAATCTGGGACGCCCTGGAATTCTTAGAATGCCTCAAAACGCAATGCAGCATCCCCAAGGCCCAGAGGCCCTGATCTGAAATTGGGTCATGCAAATGCCATGCAGAGCCTCCTCAGTTCTGTGCAGGTTGTTCCTACCTATTGGAATCCAGGTAATGCATCAAAAAATGCCAATTTAAAGTGATATTTTTTATTTAAAATCATTTACTAATGTTTTATGCTTCAAAAACAACTTTACAACCATATGTATACGTCCAAACCATGAATTCAAAAATTAGGGTTTTTTACCATAGGGCTCTGTAAACTGTGGGGAAATGTGTCCTCAGATTTTCTGGTGGGCATGTTGAAGGAGTACATGTGCTATGACATTCAGGGGCGGAGCTAGGTCTGGCATTTCTGGCAAATGCCCCTCCCCCCCAAAGCCATTTCGGGGGGGGGGGGCAATGCCCCCCCCCGAAATCTTTAGACAAAGTTTCATAAAAGGAAAAATAGTCAAAACAATTTGCGCTATGCGCATTAAGGTAAACTTCATTCTAAAATTGCCAGAATGTTTTAAGTTTATCTTCAATTTTTGTGGAAAATGTATCAGTCTGGCTACACATAGGAAAAAAATCCTGCGCGCTTTGCGCGCAAGTAAGACAATTTGGATTGTCAAATTTTTTTCTGAAATTTTGCCCCCCCAAACCAAAATCCTAGCTCCGCTCCTGATGACATTGTTTGCTAGCATAGGATGTTTTTGTGACTGATGTGCCACATTGATGTAGAACCTAACGCTCATCCACTCTGTCTACTCACAGAATAGCCTTTCCCTCTCTACGTCCCCTCTCACCAATCCTCTTAGCCTGAGAGGCTGGGGTGTTGTTCTCTTCGGATTTTGACCAAACATTTATTCGAACAAGTATAAGGGTATTTGGAAGCAGTGACTAGTTTAATCAGCTAAAAGTGAAACATATGAGCATGATGCTTTTGGAATATTGCAAATCGGTTGAGCAGTTACTAACATCTCAAAGTTGGACAAACTTGAAATTTTTTGGAAACGATTTTCAAAGTTGTCGCACCAAACTTTTTTTTGTGTGTAGAATACCACTTCCAACCTGCCAGCATTGTAACGGAAAATGCAACGGAAAAATTGTTCCCTTTCCAGAAAATTTTTTTGTCAAAACCCGTTGAGAACTTGCAGGGCAAAAGCCATTCTAGACAGGAATATATATGCATAAACCATCAAAACAAGTATATGGCGCAAAGCGCAATAGGTGACCGCAGAGCGCATCCTATATATGAATGTTTGTAACTCAAAAATCAAGTATGTGGTTTCTCAACCAATTTCAAAAGTAAGCACAGATTTAGAATCGACATAAAAGACTAGTGAACAAAAAAATCAAGTCTTCTGTGCAATTCTCAAGACTTCAGGTACTACAGTGCAAAAACCGCATATTACAATTTTCCAACATTCTACCCAGAAAAGTAATGTTTTAAATGCTTCGGGACCAGTTCCACCCCTCTAGATATTCTTAAAATTGTGTTACCTTTAAGCAAAAAAAAGTTTGTCCAAATCCGTTGAGAATTCGCCATTTCTCATCATACCCTATTTTCAAACTTTCTACCTCAAAAAGTAATGTTTCAAATGCTCCGGGACCAGTTTCATTCCTCCAGATCTTCCTAAAATGTTATTACCTTTCAGCAAAAAAAGTTTGTCCAAATCCGTTGAGAATTGAGCCTTTTACAGCATACCCCATATTTCAAACTTTCTACCCAAAAAAGTAATGTTTCAAATGCTCCGGGACCAGTTCCACCCCTCCAGATCTTCCATAAATGTTTTTACCTTTCAGCAAAAAAAAGTTTGTCCAAATCCGTTGAGAATTGAGCCTTTTACCTAATACCCCATTTTTCAACTTTCTACCCAGAATAGTTATGTTTCAAATGCTCAAATTCCGGGTCTACCTCTCTGATTATCCTAAAATAGCATTACCTTTCAGGAAATAAAAGTTTGTCAAGATCCGTTGAGAATTCGCCTGTTCCCAGCATTTCCAGAAGAGGTGGAGGGGTAGAGCTGGTCCCAGATCATTTGCAACTTTTTTTTCAATGGTTAAAAGCTCAGCAACAAACGTTGAGTTTGCCGTTTTTTATATTAAAAACAAGTATATGGCGCAAAGCGCAATAGGTGACCGTGGAGCACCACCTTCCAGCTTACAATATGAATGCATGGAATTTCGTCACTCCTAAGGGCAAGCCTGTGGTTTCTCACCCATTTTCAAAAATAAGCACTGATTTGGAATTGTTATTAATGACTTGTATACAAAAAACTCAAGTCCTCTGTTCAATTCTTAGCTGTTCAGCTGTTACTGATTATTGATGACATTGCCATGCATGAAAGTTTTGTCACTCAAGAAAGAAAGTCTGTGGTTTATCAACCATTTTCGAATGTAAGCACATATTTGGAATTTCTATATATGTCTTGTGAACTAAAAAATCCAAGTCGTCTGTGCAATTCTTAGCCATTCAGCTGTTACTGATTATTGATGACATTGCCATGCGTGAAAGTTGGTCACTCAAGAGGGTAAGTAAGTGGTTTCTCAACCATTTTCGAAAGTAAGTACATATTTGGAATCGCTATATATGACTTGTGAACAAAAAAACTCAAGTCCTCTGTTCAATTCTTTAATATTTTTCGTATAATATTTTTGGGAATGTGATTTTATATAACATTTTAGTTTCATAGGGCAGAATTGGCCGTAGGTCATTGCTGTGTTTGACTCTTCGTCATCTATTGCCAGATTATTCCAGAGAACCACTATATTCCAAAGGTGCTGCCTGTGGTACATTGTTTTTAGGTGTTCGGGCTGCTTTATTAGATAACGAATGTTGGAGTCATAAAAAACACTTGCAACCACAGCTTTGCGACGGTAACCAATTGGCCTGTTGACCTTTAGCGAGCTAAATATTTTTGATGTAGAGCAACCACCAAAAACCCCCTGTGCAAGCAGTAAAAGCCCAGCATGTAAGAACCACTTCCCAACGTTATCCCATTTGAGCAACAGATAGCGTTCTGCATGGGTGGAGTCGGTGCTCCAGATGTTCAGGCAAATCCTGCTGGCTAACGAAAGTAACATGTCCACTTTGTGCCATGAGTTAATGGTGCACGGTGCCACACTGCTAGCACTCCAAAGGCTTAATGGTAAAAATTTGCATCTAATGTACAACTTTGCCAGATTATTTGACAAATATTTTCTTACATGAGTATTAAACCAATGTAGTAGCATTTTTGACCGCGGAGCGGCCCGAAGGGCCGCTCCGCGGTCTATAGAGGTTACTGAACTTTTGTCCTCAGGTATATATATGTATATATGTATATATGTATGTCTGGGAAATGCTGGGAACGGGCGATTCTTAACGGATTTGGACAAACTTTTTTTTTCCTGGAAGGTAATGAGATTTTGGACTAAGGAAGATCTGGAGGGTAGACCCGGAATTTGAACTTTTGAAAAACATTAGTTTTTTGGGTAGAGAAGGTTGAAAATTTGGGTATGCTGTAAAAGGCTCAATTCTCTACGGATTGGGACAAACTTTTTTTTTCCTGAAAGGTAATAAAATTTTAGGAAGATCTGGAGGGGCGGAACTGGTTTCGAAGCATTTGAAAACATTACTTTTTTGGGTAGAAAGTTTGAAAATTTGGGTATGCTGTAAAAGGCTCAATACTCAACGGAATTGGACAAACACTTTTTTTCCTGAAAGGTAAATGAGATTTTAGGAAGATCTGGAGGGGTGGAACTGGCCCCTGAGCATTTGAAACATTACTTTTTTGGGTAGAAAGGTCGAAAATTTAGGTATGCTGTAAAAGGCTCAATTCTCAACGGATATTGACAAACTTTTTTTTCCTGAAAGGAAATAAAATTTGAGGAAGATCTGGAGAGGTTTGACAAGTCCCGGAGCATTTGAAACATAACTTTTTTAGGTAGAAAGGTTGAAAAATGGGGTATGTTGAGAGCTCCGCGGTCACCTATTGCGCTCTGCGCCATATACTTGTTGATTTAGTGGTGACAATGTTCCAATGGTTCTCCATGTTGAGGTTGTTGTCATAGTTGATTCCCAGTAGCTTCATGTGATCCACTTTAGTTAGCGCACTAATTTTTATGTTTCTGATGCCAACTTGATTTAATTGTCCAGGTGACCTTAAATAGAGATTTGCACTCGTAAAATGTGATTGGGCAGTCTTTACCAGTAGACATTTGCATTTTAGAATGTTGAGTCGCAGCAGCAGGTCTTGTTGTAAGATTGCACTGATATCATCTAAACACTTTTGTACAACTTTCTCCTGCCTGGCACACCCAATCAAAGTAGTGTCATCTGTGTATGCTACTATAGTGTAGGGGCTAACGTGACAGACAGCCTTTTTTATGAAGAAGTTAAACAGTGCAGGGGATAGTGCCAAGCCTTGCGGTAGTCCATGCCCGTTACAACCAAACAATGTTCCTTTTTCACCATTTAGACGAACATAGTATTGCCGGTTAGCCAGCCGTGACCTAAGAATTCGAACATGGTGCACTGGGGCCACCTCAGCAACTAGTTCTAGCAACAATCTATGTGAGACAGTGTCAAAAGCTTTTGCAATGTCCAAACTCACCATATAGGCTGGACCATTGATTTGTGAGAGTGTGTGCTGCATGAATAGGTGCGCATCATTAACTCCGCTCTGTTTTCTAAAGCCAAACTGGTTGTCTCCAAACGTAAGCCATTCTTGGAAGGTATCTAACAGTAGCCTTTCCATTATTTTACCTAGGATAGATGAGCAAGCTATTGGACGGTAATCTGAAGGTCGTACTGGTTTTGCAACTTTTGGGACAGGTGTTAGATAAGCTATTTTGAAACACAAATGCAAGAACTATATGGAACAAGATCTTGGAATTGTAGGCAGATAAGTTGCAGGTAGGAAGTTGTGGAGTTCTTTCTTCCTTTTATATACCACAAAGTGGTTATCACAGATGCACTAACAAAGTGCACTGAATTGGGTCATAATATTGCGTGTTCAAATATTGCGATCTGCGCCATATACTTCTTTTAATCATAAGACGCCAGTATCTGCATAATTTTGGCTGCCTGTTTACATGACCCTGAAGTACCCCAAGCACTAACTTTTCACCATTTAGCGTTTAAATTTGTTTTGCTGCTGGCGCAACACAACTTTCTAAAGTTAGGTTTACGACAATTGACGCGCCCCTTTAGTAACCTTTAAGGGCCATGTAGTGGCCCTTTGTGACACTGTAGTCTTTGATGGCTCTTTGGTTTGTAATAGGCTTTAATAAGCCCCCAAAGATAGCCTTGTAGCAGTATTGCACTGTTCAGGAGTTTCGAAACTTTTTTGAACTGCTGCTACAGACCTCTCCGAGGTTTCATGATCATAAGACCTTAGCTCAAAAGTAGAGCAGCTGGGCGCTTTCCAGAAGATGTCAGTGCAAATCTGACAGGTCTTTGATGGCTCTTTGGTTTGTAATAGGCTTTAATAAGCCCCCAAAGATAGCCTTGTAGCAGTATTGCACTGTTCAGGAGTTTCGAAACTTTTTTTGAACTGCTGCTACAGACCTCTCCGAGGTTTCATGATCATAAGACCTTAGCTCAAAAGTAGAGCAGCTGGGCGCTTTCCAGAAGATGTCAGTGCAAATCTGACAGGTCTTTGATGGCTCTTTGGTTTGTAATAGGCTTTAATAAGCCCCCAAAGATAGCCTTGTAGCAGTATTGCACTGTTCAGGAGTTTCGAAACTTTTTTGAACTGCTGCTACAGACCTCTCCGAGGTTTCATGATCATAAGACCTTAGCTCAAAAGTAGAGCAGCTGGGCGCTTTCCAGAAGATGTCAGTGCAAATCTGACAGGTCTTTGATGGCTCTTTGGTTTGTAATAGGCTTTAATAAGCCCCCAAAGATAGCCTTGTAGCAGTATTGCACTGTTCAGGAGTTTCGAAACTTTTTTTGAACTGCTGCTACAGACCTCTCCGAGGTTTCATGATCATAAGACCTTAGCTCAAAAGTAGAGCAGCTGGGCGCTTTCCAGAAGATGTCAGTGCAAATCTGACAGGTCTTTGATGGCTCTTTGGTTTGTAATAGGCTTTAATAAGCCCCCAAAGATAGCCTTGTAGCAGTATTGCACTGTTCAGGAGTTTCGAAACTTTTTTGAACTGCTGCTACAGACCTCTCTGAGGTTTCATGATCATAAGACCTTAGCTCAAAAGTAGAGCAGCTGGGCGCTTTCCAGAAGATGTCAGTGCAAATCTGACAGGTCTTTGATGGCTCTTTGGTTTGTAATAGGCTTTAATAAGCCCCCAAAGATAGCCTTGTAGCAGTATTGCACTGTTCAGGAGTTTCGAAACTTTTTTGAACTGCTGCTACAGACCTCTCTGAGGTTTCATGATCATAAGACCTTAGCTCAAAAGTAGAGCAGCTGGGCGCTTTCCAGAAGATGTCAGTGCAAATCTGACAGGTCTTTGATGGCTCTTTGGTTTGTAATAGGCTTTAATAAGCCCCCAAAGATAGCCTTGTAGCAGTATTGCACTGTTCAGGAGTTTCGAAACTTTTTTGAACTGCTGCTACAGACCTCTCTGAGGTTTCATGATCATAAGACCTTAGCTCAAAAGTAGAGCAGCTGGGCGCTTTCCAGAAGATGTCAGTGCAAATCTGACAGGTCTTTGATGGCTCTTTGGTTTGTAATAGGCTTTAATAAGCCCCCAAAGATAGCCTTGTAGCAGTATTGCACTGTTCAGGAGTTTCGAAACTTTTTTGAACTGCTGCTACAGACCTCTCCGAGGTTTCATGATCATAAGACCTTAGCTCAAAAGTAGAGCAGCTGGGCGCTTTCCAGAAGATGTCAGTGCAAATCTGACAGGTCTTTGATGGCTCTTTGGTTTGTAATAGGCTTTAATAAGCCCCCAAAGATAGCCTTGTAGCAGTATTGCACTGTTCAGGAGTTTCGAAACTTTTTTGAACTGCTGCTACAGACCTCTCTGAGGTTTCATGATCATAAGACCTTAGCTCAAAAGTAGAGCAGCTGGGCGCTTTCCAGAAGATGTCAGTGCAAATCTGACAGGTCTTTGATGGCTCTTTGGTTTGTAATAGGCTTTAATAAGCCCCCAAAGATAGCCTTGTAGCAGTATTGCACTGTTCAGGAGTTTCGAAACTTTTTTGAACTGCTGCTACAGACCTCTCTGAGGTTTCATGATCATAAGACCTTAGCTCAAAAGTAGAGCAGCTGGGCGCTTTCCAGAAGATGTCAGTGCAAATCTGACAGGTCTTTGATGGCTCTTTGGTTTGTAATAGGCTTTAATAAGCCCCCAAAGATAGCCTTGTAGCAGTATTGCACTGTTCAGGAGTTTCGAAACTTTTTTGAACTGCTGCTACAGACCTCTCTGAGGTTTCATGATCATAAGACCTTAGCTCAAAAGTAGAGCAGCTGGGCGCTTTCCAGAAGATGTCAGTGCAAATCTGACAGGTCTTTGATGGCTCTTTGGTTTGTAATAGGCTTTAATAAGCCCCCAAAGATAGCCTTGTAGCAGTATTGCACTGTTCAGGAGTTTCGAAACTTTTTTGAACTGCTGCTACAGACCTCTCCGAGGTTTCATGATCATAAGACCTTAGCTCAAAAGTAGAGCAGCTGGGCGCTTTCCAGAAGATGTCAGTGCAAATCTGACAGGTCTTTGATGGCTCTTTGGTTTGTAATAGGCTTTAATAAGCCCCCAAAGATAGCCTTGTAGCAGTATTGCACTGTTCAGGAGTTTCGAAACTTTTTTGAACTGCTGCTACAGACCTCTCTGAGGTTTCATGATCATAAGACCCTAGCTCAAAAGTAGAGCAGCTGGGCGCTTTCCAGAAGATGTCAGTGCAAATCTGACAGGTCTTTGATGGCTCTTTGGTTTGTAATAGGCTTTAATAAGCCCCCAAAGATAGCCTTGTAGCAGTATTGCACTGTTCAGGAGTTTCGAAACTTTTTTGAACTGCTGCTACAGACCTCTCTGAGGTTTCATGATCATAAGACCCTAGCTCAAAAGTAGAGCAGCTGGGCGCTTTCCAGAAGATGTCAGTGCAAATCTGACAGGTCTTTGATGGCTCTTTGGTTTGTAATAGGCTTTAATAAGCCCCCAAAGATAGCCTTGTAGCAGTATTGCACTGTTCAGGAGTTTCGAAACTTTTTTGAACTGCTGCTACAGACCTCTCTGAGGTTTCATGATCATAAGACCTTAGCTCAAAAGTAGAGCAGCTGGGCGCTTTCCAGAAGATGTCAGTGCAAATCTGACAGGTCTTTGATGGCTCTTTGGTTTGTAATAGGCTTTAATAAGCCCCCAAAGATAGCCTTGTAGCAGTATTGCACTGTTCAGGAGTTTCGAAACTTTTTTGAACTGCTGCTACAGACCTCTCTGAGGTTTCATGATCATAAGACCCTAGCTCAAAAGTAGAGCAGCTGGGCGCTTTCCAGAAGATGTCAGTGCAAATCTGACAGGTCTTTGATGGCTCTTTGGTTTGTAATAGGCTTTAATAAGCCCCCAAAGATAGCCTTGTAGCAGTATTGCACTGTTCAGGAGTTTCGAAACTTTTTTGAACTGCTGCTACAGACCTCTCTGAGGTTTCATGATCATAAGACCTTAGCTCAAAAGTAGAGCAGCTGGGCGCTTTCCAGAAGATGTCAGTGCAAATCTGACAGGTCTTTGATGGCTCTTTGGTTTGTAATAGGCTTTAATAAGCCCCCAAAGATAGCCTTGTAGCAGTATTGCACTGTTCAGGAGTTTCGAAACTTTTTTGAACTGCTGCTACAGACCTCTCTGAGGTTTCATGATCATAAGACCCTAGCTCAAAAGTAGAGCAGCTGGGCGCTTTCCAGAAGATGTCAGTGCAAATCTGACAGGTCTTTGATGGCTCTTTGGTTTGTAATAGGCTTTAATAAGCCCCCAAAGATAGCCTTGTAGCAGTATTGCACTGTTCAGGAGTTTCGAAACTTTTTTGAACTGCTGCTACAGACCTCTCTGAGGTTTCATGATCATAAGACCTTAGCTCAAAAGTAGAGCAGCTGGGCGCTTTCCAGAAGATGTCAGTGCAAATCTGACAGGTCTTTGATGGCTCTTTGGTTTGTAATAGGCTTTAATAAGCCCCCAAAGATAGCCTTGTAGCAGTATTGCACTGTTCAGGAGTTTCGAAACTTTTTTGAACTGCTGCTACAGACCTCTCTGAGGTTTCATGATCATAAGACCCTAGCTCAAAAGTAGAGCAGCTGGGCGCTTTCCAGAAGATGTCAGTGCAAATCTGACAGGTCTTTGATGGCTCTTTGGTTTGTAATAGGCTTTAATAAGCCCCCAAAGATAGCCTTGTAGCAGTATTGCACTGTTCAGGAGTTTCGAAACTTTTTTGAACTGCTGCTACAGACCTCTCTGAGGTTTCATGATCATAAGACCCTAGCTCAAAAGTAGAGCAGCTGGGCGCTTTCCAGAAGATGTCAGTGCAAATCTGACAGGTCTTTGATGGCTCTTTGGTTTGTAATAGGCTTTAATAAGCCCCCAAAGATAGCCTTGTAGCAGTATTGCACTGTTCAGGAGTTTCGAAACTTTTTTGAACTGCTGCTACAGACCTCTCTGAGGTTTCATGATCATAAGACCCTAGCTCAAAAGTAGAGCAGCTGGGCGCTTTCCAGAAGATGTCAGTGCAAATCTGACAGGTCTTTGATGGCTCTTTGGTTTGTAATAGGCTTTAATAAGCCCCCAAAGATAGCCTTGTAGCAGTATTGCACTGTTCAGGAGTTTCGAAACTTTTTTGAACTGCTGCTACAGACCTCTCTGAGGTTTCATGATCATAAGACCCTAGCTCAAAAGTAGAGCAGCTGGGCGCTTTCCAGAAGATGTCAGTGCAAATCTGACAGGTCTTTGATGGCTCTTTGGTTTGTAATAGGCTTTAATAAGCCCCCAAAGATAGCCTTGTAGCAGTATTGCACTGTTCAGGAGTTTCGAAACTTTTTTGAACTGCTGCTACAGACCTCTCTGAGGTTTCATGATCATAAGACCCTAGCTCAAAAGTAGAGCAGCTGGGCGCTTTCCAGAAGATGTCAGTGCAAATCTGACAGGTCTTTGATGGCTCTTTGGTTTGTAATAGGCTTTAATAAGCCCCCAAAGATAGCCTTGTAGCAGTATTGCACTGTTCAGGAGTTTCGAAACTTTTTTGAACTGCTGCTACAGACCTCTCTGAGGTTTCATGATCATAAGACCCTAGCTCAAAAGTAGAGCAGCTGGGCGCTTTCCAGAAGATGTCAGTGCAAATGGGCTTCGACCAGGCCGTGGTGAACAAGCAGCTGATTACCAACCCCATCTTCGTATCCATGCATAGGGGCCTTGCCCCTGTATGAAGTGGATGAAATTATTATATAGTGGGCTATACTAACCCAAAAAGTACCTTACTTTAATGACAATTGATTTGGTCAAAATGTAGTTGGCTCCCAAATTTTGCAGACTTTACTCCTTAGGTGAAATATAATTTGTTTTTTAATTTTAAGTCCAAATTTTTTCTATTTTTTGAAAACTATCATATGTAGGTGAAATTAAACTGAGGCATATTTTTGTGGTCAATTAATTGCAATGGAGATAGGTAGCAGAGTCAGTTAAAAAACTTTTTGCTGCGCATATTTTTTAAACATGTTGCCACATTTTACTTTTTTTCGGGACCTCAGATTTAAATACACTTATTAGTATTTTGGTCAGGTGCTCTCTTATCATTAATTAATCCAGTTTTACATTGGACTGACAATAATTTTACAGTGCACAAAGTTCACAATCTAAGATATAAAACTTATTTTTTTGCTAAGAAAAAATTTCATCCACTTCAGTTGCAAGTAGAATTCAAATTAAGCTAAATAAAAAAATTTCCCCCACTTCAATCGCAGGTAAAATATAGATAAGAGACACTTTTTGGGTTAGTATAACCCACTATATAATAATTACCCTACATGGAGAAAAATAATCATTTTCAAAGGGCATTTACTATACAAAAGTGACCTCTCTTCCCCAGAATTAACAAGTATATGGCGCAAAGCGCAATAGGTGACCGCGGAGCGCTTCTAACTTCACATGTAGCAACATTTGAAAATAAAGGAAAATTTTCATTGTGAAGGTGCACATTGTCTCTCAAAAGGAAAAGTCTGTGGTTTCTCAACCATTTTCAAAAGTAAGCATATATTTGGAATCGTTATATACAACTTATGAACAAAAAAACTCAAGTCTTCTGTTCAATTCTCAGCCGTTCAGCTGCTACTGATTATTGATGCTATTGTTATGCGTGAAAGTTTGTCACTCAAGATGAAAAGTATGTGGTTTCTCAACCATTTTCAAAAGTAAGCATATATTTGGAATCGTTATATACAACTTATGAACAAAAAACTCAAGTCTTCTGTTCAATTCTCAGCCGTTCAGCTGCTACTGATTATTGATGCTATTGTTATGCGTGAAAGTTTGTCACTCAAGATGAAAAGTATGTGGTTTCTCAACCATTTTCAAAAGTAAGCATATATTTGGAATCGTTATATACGACTTGTGAACAAAAAAATTCAAGTCTTCTGTGCAATTCTCAGCCGTTCAGCTGCTACTGATTATTGATGCTATTGTTATGCATGAAAGTTTGTCACTCAGGATGAAAAGTCTGTGGTTTCTCAACCATTTTCAAAAGTAAGCATATATTTGCAATCGTTATATACGACTTGTGAACAAAAAAACTCAAGTCTTCTGTGCAATTCTCAAGATTAAAGGAGCTACAGCGCAAAAACGCTATATTGCAGTTTTCAAGCCTTTCTACCCAAAAAAGTAATGTTTCAAATGCTCGGGGACCGCTTCCTACCGGCGATATCTTCCTAAAACATTATTACCTTTCAGGAAAAAAAAGTTTGTCCAAATCCGTTGAGAATTCGCCTGTTCCCAGCATTTCCAGACACATATATATATATACATATATATATGAGGACAAAAATTGAGTAACCTCTATAGACCGCGGAGCGGCCCTTTGGGCCGCTCCGCGGTCAAAAATGCCTTTAGTCAAAAGTCAACCAAAAATATCATAACTACTGGGGTATGTTCCAATAGTAGTACTTTTATTTCTTTGTCTTTTGAGTTTTTTTGACTTTTGAGTTTTGTTCAACAAATACCCTAGGCGTTTGCTCTCTCAGCATAGAATATCCACCTCTCCGTTTCCTAGGCACTCATCGAATCACACCAAGTCCCTTCACCACGTGAAACCAGCCAACCTCAGTGTTAACTACAACCCAGAGCAATAACGGATGACCATACAATTTCCACTTTCTTTTATGCATGTACTGCGATATCTATTCCTTCATGGAATGCTATGCCACTTCTTCTTTTTCAGCAGTTGAGGTTCCTTCCTTTTCTCTTGCTTGTCAACAAAATGACCTTTAACTGTATCAACTAACTTTAAAATGTATTAGACAGTACGTAGTACGTATTAGACAGATTCGGATATTAGATTGATAGGATAAGTGTTAGCAATTCCACGAAATGGCAACATGGGATCATAGGCTAGCATCATTTCATTACAGGACCTTAAGATACAAAATGAATATAAGTCAGTTATTCTAAAAGCGAAAAGATAGATCACAGAAAATTGAAAAAATAATTTATTTATTATAATTGTTTGAAAGATCTTAATATTCAATATGATAGAAAATCGCAAAATATTTTAGGTTTAAAGGATGTTTATGAAAGGTCAGAGGAAAATGCTGGATTCATATTTCCAGGGTTGCTTTGTCTGTGGGGTCAGTTAAATGTTCACCGCTTCTTTTGATAACTGCACTATTGGGAAGAAATTGATCAATAAGGGCATCCATGTATGTCGACTTTGGACTTGGCTTGGTGCTATCATTTTGCGTTGCTGATAAATTTTCTTTGCTTGGTTGATTATTTAATAGTGGGTCCATGTACTGCGAGTTCATTGTGTTTTTGTGCTTATTTATTGAGCTTGACAAATTAAGAATTTCTTGTTCACTGTCAATTCCATCTTGCGTATTATCAGTCTCAGCTGGTGATTTCAGTAAATGTGAAGGGATTTTCATCGTGGATTTCGCCGAAGTGATTAGAGGTATGCTAGTTTGTTCTCTTGCATTTTCTGATTTCAGAATTGGAATTATTTTCAATTGCCTTCCTTTTTTGGTTTGAACGCATGAAAAATCAGGATAGCCACCATGACTGCACCGCTTAGATTTACCTTGATTTTGCAATTTATTTGAGTTTTCAATGTAGTAAAGTGGTGGAATGATATTAATGGTTTTAGTTTTATTGATAATTGGCTTTTTACGAATGCAGTTGCCCATAATGATTTCTGATGCATATCATATCATTAGGAGAATTGGTAAGTAAATTGCTTGGTTTGATGAATATTAACATACAAAGAGGGTAATCACAGCAAGGGTTGCAAAAAGCAAGGGTTGCAAAATTCATGAGTCGCAACTGAGCAGCAATCATAGTGATGTCCTGAAAAAAAGAGGGGAAAAGAGCAGCTGCAGCATTAGAGCAGTAAACTGTAAAGCAAACGTAAACAGTAAAGCAACCGTGCGAACATTCCTGTTTCTCTGGGGGAAAACTTCCATTGGCTGAGCTTTGCGGGGGGAGATGAGATAGCATTTGTGAAGCAGGATAAGATGGTGTGTAGTGCAGTGAAGTCTTCAGCCCCACGTGTGTCTTAAAGGGAAAACACCATGGGTTGACACCATCACCGATTCCGCTCATTATTTTTTTAATGATAGCGGTTGACCTGCTTAGCTTGCAAGGGTATAGCGTTTTGGCTGTAAGATTTCCATTCCGGAGTCAAAAATTCCGAAATTTTCCTATGCTACAACATGGGGCATGGCTCAAAAAGGCACAAAAAATTCATTAAAAAATTTTCAGTTGGGGCAACACTGGGTAACACAAGGTTGGGTGTATTTTGATGTGAGACATCGATTTAGGTCAGAAAACGGAGTCAAAAATGACCGCACCGAACCGCGTGACCCAAAAACCGACCAAAAATTGAAAAAGTTGACACTAGGCATCACTAAAAAGATCATAACTCCTGCTATAGTATGATTCGACCACGGTTGGAATTGTCTTGACAAGCGCTAAAACATTGGCCTACAGACACAAGCTCTTTATACAAGTTATGAATGAGTATTCAGAAAAACGTTTATAAACACGATTTTATGGCTAATTGTGATGGGGTAAAAATTATTTAAAAAATTTTTAAATTAGTTTAGACATATGTTAATGTTTATGGGTCAATTTTGTGGCTTACAATTCAAAAATCAGGCTTTTAATTACATAAAAATTTTTTAAGATTGGTAAATTTGGAAAAGACCTCAAAATTCCTCAAAAAATGTCCATTTTAACCAGTTTTCAGGCTGCACGCGCCACAGAACATCGATTTCGCTCATTTTTTTGGCTTAAATTTTTGATTTTACTAATTTGCTGCCACTGTTAAGCGGAGAAACGAGGAAATTCAAAATTAAATTTTTAATGATTTTTTTTTGCACTTTGCCCTATGCTATAACACATGAAAGTTTGGAATTTTTGACCGCGGAGAGGCCCGAATGGCTGCTCCGCGGTCTATAGAGGTTGCTAAACTTTTGTCCTTATACGTATATATATATATAAATATATGTCTGGAAATGCTGGGAACGGGCGAATTCTCAACGGATTTGGACAAACTTTTTTTTCCTGAAAGGTAATGAGATTTTAGGAAGATCTGGAGGGGTGAAACCGGTTTCCGAGCATTTGAAACATTACTTTTTGGGTAGAAAGTTTGAAAATTTGGGTATGCTGTAAAAGGCT
Organism: Ptycholaimellus sp. GST1_10; assembly: GCA_030248095.1. Taxonomy (NCBI): domain Eukaryota; kingdom Metazoa; phylum Nematoda; class Chromadorea; order Chromadorida; family Chromadoridae; genus Ptycholaimellus; species Ptycholaimellus sp. GST1_10. The sequence continues at coordinate 33,705 of JASANA010006961.1, forward strand.
CAATTCTCAACGGATTTGGACAAACTTTTTTTTCCTGAAAGGTAATGAGATTTTAGGAAGATCTGGAGGGGTGAAACCGGTTTCCGAGCATTTGAAACATTACTTTTTTGGGTAGAAAGGTTTAAAGTGTGGGTATGCTGTAAAAGGCTCAATTCTCAACGGATTTGGACAAACTTTTTTTTCCTGAAAGGTAATGAGATTTTAGGAAGATCTGGAGGGGTGAAACCAGTTTCCGAGCATTTGAAACATTACTTTTTTGGGTAGAAAGGTTGAAAATGTGGGTATGCTGTAAAAGGCTCAATTCTGAACAGATTTTGACAAACTTTTTTTCCCTGAAAGGTAATGAGATTTTAGGAAGATCTGGAGGGGTGAAACCAGTTTCCGAGCATTTGAAACATTACTTTTTTGGGTAGAAAGGTTGAAAATGTGGGTATGCTGTAAAAGGCTCAATTCTGAACAGATTTTGACAAACTTTTTTTTCCTGAAAGGTAATAAAATTTTAGGAAAATCTGGAGGGGTGAAACCGGTTTCCGAGCATTTGAAACATTACTTTTTTGGGTAGACAGTTTGAAAATTTGGGTATGCTGTAAAAGGCTCAATTCTCAACGGATTTGGACAAACTTTTTTTTTCCTGAAAGGTAATGAGATTTTAGGAAGATCTGGAGGGGTGAAACCAGTTTCCGAGCATTTGAAACATTACTTTTTTGGGTAGAAATGTTGAAAATGTGGGTATGCTGTAAAAGGCTCAATTCTGAACAGATTTTGACAAACTTTTTTGTCCTGAAAGGTAATGAGATTTTAGGAAGATCTGGAGGGGTGAAACCAGTTGCTTCATCACCAAGTTCACCCTTGGGACAATCTTCCGCAGGCCTGACAGGGCTGTCCTCCGACTGGCCCTCTTCAACTGCACCTACGCAAGTCCAGATGCCGCCAACGATGTTGCTTCTTTCCTGGGTGAGAAGACCAGGATCACTCACTTCTACATTGGCAGCACAGAGTAGATTTGCCCAACAAATTAAACGCTGCATGCTTTTTTCCTGGATTGTAGGCGCTCACGCAACATGGAGATCATGATCTTGGACCTTCTTTGCATGCAGCGTCCTAGATGGAACTATCTCTTCATCTGGAACCAGGAAATCAAAACGGTAGCTGGCTATTCTATTGCCTAATTTTTACCTCAAACTCAAATCTTTTCCAGACGGTGCTCCACCAAATCATCGTCTTCTTTTTTGAAAAGGACACCATCCAGGGGCGTAGAATGTAAGTTACCTTCTTTGAGACTATTTCGCGGTGTCGCGCTAAAAATTGGGGAAAAAGGCAACAAATTTCAAAATGCAACAAATTTCAAAATTTAAATAAAAGTTACATAGAGTCCTTTCCTGCCTTCCCCTTTTTCGCCTCCCTGGCCAGCCAAAGGAGGCGCATGGCAGAGGCCCGGTGGTCGGCCTCATTGGCCTGCAGGTCCCGGGCCACCTCATTCGCCACCACTAGCCAGAACTTGATGGAGCGCTTCTCCTCCCCCAGCACCTGCCTCTGCTTCCAGCCCGCATAGGCCTCCACGGTGCACAGGTGCTCGTGGAGGGGCGGGGCGATGTCCCAGGGGCTCTGCAGAAAGCTTTTCTGCTATATTATTTTGCTTCAAATTATCAAGTTCATGAGCTTAGAATGTTTATTTAGCACCGTCGATTGGTGCAAAATTAGTTGGAAAGATTTTAAAGCAAATTGCTAGTTGGAATTACAGCAACCTTTCCACTCATATTCACACACACACACACACTAGATTCCACTAGAACGAATACATTCACATCTTGTCCAAACAGTATGTCCACCTCCATCAGGTATTCCTCGCTGCGTGGTCGCATGTTCATTAGCTCTGGGTGCGTGTTTCTGATACGATCCCACTCCTCCTCCGCGAAGGGAGCCTCGAGGGTGAGTGAGGGACAGACTTCTCCTTCAGGGACCCAGGCGTCTAAACTGAACTCAAAGCCACTGGGCGCGAGGACATCCAGATGCACATTCTTCTACCATATCTGACGGTGTTCCTTGTGTCCAAAGACTCCCATGTTGATCTCCTGTTTGTCCATTGTTTTAAGTCCTAGGAGCTCTACGATGCGGTTGGAGACCGCCGTCATCTGTGAGTCGGAGTCTAGGATGGAGGAGACATCTGCTGCCATTTCCCAGTTGTTGGAGTGAAGTTGGGCCGGGAAGGTGAGCATGATGGGTCCATGGTCTGGGTGACCCCCCCCTGACGCCATCATGCTGGCTGTCTTCCTTTCCTTGCTTCTCCTTCTTGCCGATCCTTCTCTGCGCGATCCTCCTTCTCTGGATCGTGGTCTTGGCAGTGGTGTTGCCGGGCATTGCCGTAGTGGAGGAGATGCGGAGGGTCTGCTTCTTCCCTCGCTTCCCCTGCTGTTCAGTCTGGATCGATTGTTTGCCTGGTTTGTGCTTCTGCTGTTGTCTCTGGAACTTCTCATCACTTGTCGACGATTTGGAGATGGAGTCCCCATTCGGGAGGCATTGTGTGCCGTGGTGAGTGGCTCAGGCATCCTGCTCTGTTCCCGGAGCCTTGCTCCCCACTGCAGCTGCGAAGTTGGCTGCTGCTCATAGGACGGGGCTGTCTTGGTGGGCTCATCGTTGGTGTGTAGCGGGTTGGGCTGCGTGATGGCCTCCGGTGTGGGCTCCTTCCAGTACTTCGTCGGGTACTGTCTTCCTGCTGGTGGCGCGAAAGGGAGCATTCCCAATGTTGGTCTGGGAATGTGTTGTAGCAGATGGCGGAGTGATGCTGTTGCTGGCCACAAAATTGACAGTTGTATTGCAATCTGCAGCTGTTAGCGTCATGTCCTTCGGTGAGACACTTGTAGCAGCACCGAAATTTGGCCACTTGATCGTTTCTCTGCTTAGCCATAGTGAAGCGATGGCAATGGATTGGTTTGTGGTCAGCAGAACAGAAGGCGCATGATTGATCTTGGTGTGGTGGCGATGTTGGAGTAGTAAGCGTAGTCATCTCCTTCTCCACTCCGGCAGACAGGATGTTGGAGTGAGGTTTGGTTGAGTATGAGTGTTCTTGTGAAGGAGTACGGCTCTCAACTCGTCCTGCCCCCATCACTTTTCTGGACTGTAGCAATCAGGCTTCTTCCTCAAGCAGGGGGATAAGGTGGTTGATGATGATGTTGTGTAGATTGATGGAGCGGAGCTTGTGGATGCAGCGGTTGTAGATGCTGGAGGGTAGCTTGCTCATCACCGTTTGTGTCAGGTGGAGCAGCTTCTCTTCCGGCAGTTGGCACTGGACCCGGAGGAAGTAGAAACTGGACCGGAGTTGGTGGATGAAGCTGTCCAGGTTGTGGTCTGACATGGAGGGTAGTTGTTCAATGTCCTTCTTCGCTCGCTGGATGAGGAGAGTCGGGTTTTCATAGTCCCGGGTCAATAAGGTGAGGATGACCTTGAAGTTGGCGGGGTCTGCCAGATACCTCTGCCCCTTCTTGAGCGGTTCTCCTTCCAGACACTGTCCCAAGACTTGGATTCGCCGGTGGGGGTCATTAGTCAGTCAGTGAATGAGGTTGAGGAAGGATGACTTCCAGGTGGAGAAGTCCAAAGGATCTCCTTTGAATTGTGGATATTCCACTGGTAGGAGCGTTTGTCTCAGCTGTTCTTGTTCCTGCTGAAGGAGCAGATTTTGGAGGATTTGCTGACAGCACTGCAACGATGCCATTTCCACTCCTTGTATCACAGGGTTCGCCCCCCAGTTGCCAGCCTGAGTCTGGATGGGTTGCCAGGGATGCTGCTGGGGAGCGTAGTACTGTTGAGGTCGCGGTGGGGGTGGAGGGAACTGAGGGGGGAACTCGTAAGCTACTCGGATCTCTTCTTGCGCTGGCTGTGGTGTTGTGTAGTGATAAGGAAGAGGTCCTGCGGGGCCATTCATTCCCCCTTCTCCACACTGGGCTATGAGTGGAGTGTGTCTCGGTTGGAGGTGTGTGGCTTGTGCTGGAAGGTGGTGGGCCATCACTATCAGTGGCGCTGGATGGTGTTGAATTCCGTGCCCTGTTCCAGGACCCATGTCCAATGTCGATGGGCGAGCTGGGTTGGTCAACAGCGGTTGGAGAAGTGGCGGTGGTTCCTGTCTTGGCGATGGGGACAGTGGATTCGCCTCCGGAGGGGGTGTGGTCGATCCCTCTCTCGCGTTTCCTCCACTGGGGGTGCCGGGGGAGCTGGCGGGAGGAATGATGGTGGGGGAGGATGAGTCGTATGTACCCATGCGGCGACTGGGTCCATCAGACCGCCATCGAACTGATAGTGGTAGGCTTGTCCTCGGGGCAGTTGTCCTTCGGGGGGTGACTCCTCCTGTGCTGGGCGATAGACATTCTCCTCCACTATTCATATTTCTCTCCTTGGTGCATGGTCTTGTTGGCCCTATGGGTTCCGTTGTTCTGGGCGTTCTGGACCCACTAGCACATGGAATCGCCATCCTGCCTTCTGCATCTGGTGGCATTGGCTCCATCCCGGTGGAGCGGATCGTGAGCGGGAGACTAGAGCCTTCGCCGATGTTTCCTCAGTTTCCGTTGGTGGCAGTGAACTCTCAGATGGATCGCTCTGGGAGAGTTCCAACGCGTCCATCATAGTTGAGAGAGTTCGTTGCTGCCGGGGATCCTGTGTGAAGTTGGCCTGAGGGCTGTCCTGCCGTTGGTTGTTGGCTAAGTCCCCCGTGTGGTTGGGATTAAGGAATTTTTATTTGTAGAGGAAGTGTGGCAGGAGCAGCATAGCCTTCATGAGGGTGCTTAAATTCCAGACCGGCTAATCATGTTAGCAATTTTTTAAGTCCGTAGGCTGTGGAGGGCCCTCTAGGGGCTTCTCTCCGGTGATCACGTTGGAGGGCCGGTGATCACTAGGCTGCCCTGTGCAGCTATGGTGATCACGTTGGAGGGTTGGAGGTGAATGGACTTGGTCCTGGTCATGCGTGGGTCTCATGTCTTTGTCTGCTTGATTTTGTACTTCATGTCGATGATGTAGCAGCTTGAGCCAGAGTGCTTCGAAGCCTGGGCGATGAGGATTCTTGAGCGCCAAGATGTTCAGATGTGCTTGGGTTTGGGCTATGCACTCGATCCAGGTCACGTCCTGATAGAGGTAGATGTATGGTGCCATGTTGTTGGGCGTCGGCTCCATTCCGTCTTCATTTTCCTGCGATGATGACATGTGGTCTTGCTCATTGGGTTGCTGTCCACTTGAGTTGGTCTTACCACGAGGATTTGGCCTGGTGAAACAGGTGTTGCATCGGAAGATTTCCGTAGGAGTGTCCAGGTCACGGTTGATGTGGACAAGAGCCGGTGGGGATTGGTTGTTGTAATGCTTGAGGAGGTTGCACGTTTCGAAGTAAAGGGTGTCGCAGATGGCGAAGGCAGCTATCTTCCGCTCGTCTCCATTCTCGGCGAGTAGCACGGCCACCTTCTTGGGATGAAAGACGCCTTGCAGGAACAGTTGTTCCACGATGTTGTGTGGAGGAGCATCGTTCACCTTGCAGCAGCCGGGGCAGCTGTAGATGGCGGAGCTTTTGGCAGATCATCAGCATCAATTCGGCATCCTATGGTCCTAAGATTTGGTCCAGGTTGCTGCAGGAGCAGTCGGGGCAGTAGTGACTCCCACACTTGCTGCAGTCGAGTTTATCGAGGGTGTCGAAGATGTTGCGGCAGAGGTCCAAGGGTTCGCTGCCATGCTACTCATTCGTCTGGGATACAATATGCTTGATGATGATGTCAGCTGCTAATCTCTTTTGGCTATAATAGGATCATTAGCCTTAGTCTGGCTAGACAATAGGTGAACACTGCATGGGATAAGTCCGATTGTGGAAAAGAAGAGGTGAGGCCGCGGTGTTCAAGTGGAGTTACTCGTTGCGCAAGTCTCAAGAGTTTCATTGATGTGTTGCGTGTTCTCAAGAAGTTCATCAATTGGTTGCGCAGGTTTCAGAGTTTCATCGATTGAAATCTTTGTAGCTCGCGGTGCGATTGTATGACGCTCTCTTGGGCATTTTTCTTGGTCCTTAACCCTCCCGCATGACATGTTGTCTAGTTGTTTCAGCTGGGTTGCGTTTCTCCTCTGTGTCCACTGTTTCTCTCCAATTTGCTTTATTGATACATTATTTCGTATTGTCTTAGTTTAATGAAACTGATGTTCGTTTTTCTTCAGCATGAAAAGAATGAAAGCATGAAGGAATGAAGACAAGGAAGGATAAACGAAAAAATCTGAGTCCACGAAAAAAAACGAAAAAAATGGCTCAATTCATGAAGTATGCTCCCGTTGCAGTGTCCAGGCCCGCCTCCTCTGCAGTTGGTACTGTCAGGAACTCCACCAGAGGATCTAACTGCTCCCAGCTCGCATTCTTCTGGTCCCGAATTGAGCATAGGAAAGCAACATCTAGAGCATAGCCTGAAACTAGCTTTTTCGATTAATTGACGTCATGCATTAATAATGATAATTAAAATTAAAAGGCATTGGTATAAGTGATTTACATTTGAAACAAATCAAATTGTAATTGTAAATATGTCCAATGTAAAAACCCGCACCTTAGTTCAGATCATCTAGCAACATTGATGTGGCCCATAGACAAGAAATAATCTTGCCAACGTTCAGCTCTATTTGCTTGCCATTTTACAGCAAAAAACCGCATGCGAAAAGCTTATCCACAGCAAGAACAGCGTTGTAACGTAAATGCACTTTAAAAAGTTAAATAATTAATGCATTTGCACCTCGATTTTACTACATTGACTGTTAACCATCTACGACGGGGGAAAAAAGTTAAATACGGTAGGTAAGGTATGGTATTCAAGATTGCGTGTTGTAAGAGGTGGATAGTTTTCAGCAAAAAGGAGCACATTGCGGTCAAAAATGCAAGGAATATAGCTGACATCAAGTGACAGATTCGAGATTCGAGAGGTTATTTCATAAGCACAGGAATTTACCACCCATATTTTTGAGAGGTTTGATTGAATTAGCAATTGCGCCTTTGAGCTTTCTCTTTACGCCCAGTATATGTTTTTTCATACTGCTATTAAACCAAACACAAAGCCACAAATATACTACGAATCTTACTTCAACAAAAATGTTTTTCAAATCCTTACAAAACAAAATCAATAACAGCATAAATATATCAAATATATCATTTGTACATCATTTATTTAGACCAATATTAATTTTGAACTGTTTAAAAAGTTAATATGTCATCATTTGTCTGTACATGAAGGCGTTTCTTCGGTCTTTTTAAGACTAAATACAGCCAAAGCAGTATTGTTTGTCTCCAATCGAATGTCAAATTTGATGAGACCAATAGATTCCTTATGTTCAAACTGATGAGATTGACAAGCAGCATCCTGACCTATGCAGCAAGCATATTGAATCATTCCCTCTATTAAGATGGTTGACACTTTGATATTACCATCGTTCACAGCAACTAATGTAAATCGTTTCTTCTTCTTTTCACTAATTCTTCTTTTGTAATTGCAGCTGGCGTCACTTTTGAGTTTCTGCCATTTCCAAAACAAAATTAAATGGTACCCTATTACATCTGTTGCAAACCATGCAACAAAAACTACGTTATGCCATTCGACTCATGTGCATCCATGTCATATAAACTATCATCACTACGCAGCAAGACCCACAGAGCCAAAAAGTACTGCAGCAACAACCAATTACTAGACATTGAAATAGGCAATCTTATCAAGAAATACAAATTGTATGGCTACCCAATGTCATTAATAAATAAAACAATTAACACGGTTATGTACAAGGAGAAAATGGCAATCCAATTGGGAAATGATGAAAGACAATGCATCAATGTCAAAACTCCATATTTCAATGAGAAATCCCTAATGGTACAAAGAAGCACAGTACGTCCAGGCTACATTAGAATAATCCCAATGACAGGACCAAAACTATGGCACTTGCTTGGCAGCAGACCCAAATGCAAACATGACTAGGCTGCACACCAACGTAGTGTACCAAATTAATTGCAAATGTGGTAAGATGTACATAGGGGAAACAAAAAGACACCTGGAATCTAGAATAAAAGAGCACAAAAGCAATTGGTGCAGGAACACCCAGCAAAACGTATTCAAAGATCACCAAGGAAGTAACCATGGATCCGAATTTGACACTGCAAAGATAATACACAACTGCAACCACCAACAAGAACGCAAGGCAGCAGAGGCATTATGCATCAAGATCAATGAAACACAGGTGATTGTAGACTTAACCAATGTACAACGACAACATGACATACCAAATGGTGTTTTACCTCTTTTACAACCACGCCCTAATACAGCACACTAAAAATTTGAATAAAATCATCTATTTCCTATGTTACTTTACTTTATATTATTTTTAATAGTTTTTACATTGTTCGCTCTGACAAGTGTCAGAAATCTATTTTACTGATGAAGAAGATAAACCTTCGAAACGTTTAGAAATCTTGTGATCATTTCACTACTGTGCTTACACTTTGGATAGAATAAACATAAAATTAAATGGTTTTCTGATATTGTTTACAATAAATATATGTTATGTCATCCATAAAGCATGTGTGCCCATAAAAGATTTTACGTTTCAAGCATGTCATTTTAATTTAAGCAAGTTTATATTAATCTACGATTGGTTGATGTTTCAAAAAGATGCAAATATAACGTTGTTTTTCAACTCTTAATCAGTTCAAAGAGACTGGCTACCTGAATATGATGCCGAACTTTAAACTCGTTTGGCCAAAGTGGCACAGAGTGTGCACCGCTTCTGAACAACTTATTTCCATACAATACTAAAATGATACATCATGATTAGCTTACGAATTTTTGATCATCAAAAGGAACAAGTTATTCAGCCAGTATGCGAAGAAGGCTCTCTCATCCCCAATTTCCAGCTCCGAGTCTTAGTCCATTCAATTGCCTAAGGAAACTAATGGGACTACGGGTCTTCAGCTCTCATGTGACCAATTCTCATTTAAATTTTCCAATAAATGTCATTTGTCATTAGGAGCTTTCTTGCCGTATGACGTGACTGATCATCCAGAGAGCACCATGCATGGCTTCTTGAGCTACAAAATGATGAGCGTTCTTCACCACATGAGGAATCAATCATGGTCACTAACAAATATATGGCGCAAAGCGCAAAAGGTGACCGCGGAGCTAAACACACCACAAAACCAACCTTTAAGGAAAAAAAAGTTTGTCCAAATCCGTTGAGAATAAGCCATTTCTCAGCATACCCTAATTTTTAACCTTTCTACCCAAAAAAGTAATGTTTCAATTGCTCCGAGACCGGTCCCACCCCTCCAGATCTTCCCAAAATATCACTACCTTTCAGGAAAACAAGTATATGGCGCAAAGCGCAATAGGTGACCGCGGAGCGCATCCTTTATATGATACTTTGTAACTCAAAAATCAAGTCTGTGGTTTCTCAACCAATTTCAAAAGTAAGCACAGATTTAGAATCGACATATAAGACTAGTGAACAAAAAAAATCAACCCTTCTGTGCAATTCTCAAGACTTCAGGTACTACAGTGCAAAAACCGCATATTGCAATTTTCCAACTTTCTACCCAGAAAAGTAATGTTTTAAATGCTTCGGGACCAGTTCCACCCCTCCAGATATTCTTAAAATTTAATTACCTTTTAGCAAAAAAAAGTTTGTCCAAATCCATTGAGAATTCGCCATTTCTCAACATACCCCATTTTTTTAAAATTTCTACCCAACAAAGTTATGTTTCTTATGCTCTGGGACTAGTTCCACCCCTCCAGATCTTCCTAAAATGTTATTACCTTTAAGCAAAAAAAAGTTTGTCCAAATCCGTTGAGAATTCGCCATTTCTCAACATACCCCATTTTTCAAACTTTCTACCCAAAAAAGTAATGTTTCAAATGCTCCGGGACCAGTTCCACCCCTCCAGATTTTCCTAAAATGTTATTACCTTTCAGCAAAAAAAAGTTTGTCCAAATCCGTTGAGAATCTGCCATTTCTCAACATACCCCATTTTTCAAAAGTTCTACCCAAAAAAGTAATGTTTCAAATGCTCCAGGACCAGTTCCACCCCTCCAGATCTTCCTAAAATGTTATTACCTTTCAGCAAAAAAAAAGTTTGTCCAAATCCGTTGAGAATCCGCCATTTCTCAACATACCCCATTTTTCAAAAGTTCTACCCAAAAAAGTAATGTTTCAAATGCTCCGGGATCAGTTCCACCCCTCCAGATCTTCCTAAAATATTATTACCTTTCAGGGAAAAAAAAGTTTGTCAAAATCCGTTGAGAATTGAGCATTTTACAGCATACCCCATTTTTCAACCTTTCTACCCAAAAAAGTAATGTTTCAAATGCT
>JASANA010006963.1:0-12165 GCA_030248095.1 Ptycholaimellus sp. GST1_10
CACTGTCACAACCTCCAGGCAGTGTTCCTGCTGTTTCTAAATTTTAAGGGTGGATTCTGCTCGATCTCAAAAACCAATATCGAAGATTGCCTGCCATTGCACTGTGCCATAAATGGCTTGCAGAATTAATCTTTGTCCATCTTTTTCCATAGAAGGCAAGCCACAAAAAACCAGCTCTGATAACGTGCGCCGTTACCTAGAACTCTGCTGTTTTTCTCACCCCACTTATCATTATTCAGCTAGAAGGATGTCCAAATTCACATCGGGCGAAAGATCAAATAAAAGGAATAGTTCTTTTCATGTTTCCGAACTAGGCTGTTTGTGATTTTGAAGGCGAGGCATAGGCAAAGTTAGCATAGTAACTCTGAGAAACATTTAAAACATTTGCGGCACGATCCTGGATGGTTTGATCATGCGGCTGAAAATATAATACATTTGACGCTTTGATTTGGGTGACAGTGAAACGAGCGAATATTGAAAAGTTAAAAAGAGAGTTAGACCATTAATAAAAAACAGCGGATCAACTTTGCCAATGTGGCAACGGCTCTTGGCTAGACTCATTGATTGTGAACATGGTGGAATCTGATTTGCGTCATTCGCAGGATTAATCTTATTCATTCATCATCTTTACGAAAGTGAACCCTGACTGCCAAGGCTTTCAAAAAGAGGATAAGTACTAAAAAAGCTCCTCTGCACGGAAATCTTTAGTAAAAGGCGAAAGATTTTCTCGCAATTTGCAGAGGAACCAGGGATAATGTGAAGTGACTCGTAACTTGTAAAATGATTTTTACAACCTTTGGCAAAGAGGTAGTGGGAAGACAACATGCGCAAGCAGCATGGTCCATAGAGTTTGTGGGCTACTTTTGCATAATTACGATATGCAGTCTATAGCCATTGGTACAGAATAAGTCATCATTGGCAGATCATAATATTTAGTGCGTGGGACGAGTCTCTTCCCTCTTTCATTTAAAGCATGCTAAGTGCTCCATCAGTTCGTTCTTTTTTGGACCAAACTCGAGAGTCTGGAATCTATCGTCCGCCTAGCAGTGAACAAAGAAAAGAATTGATGCGCAGATATAAATAACGCCAATAACACAGGTACACAAATGCCCCATCCAATCTCCATGGCCAAATCGTCAAACTCCGTCCATTGAACAATCCTGCCCTTGGCATTGGATACGAAAGGAAGGCCGAATCGAGAAAGCCCAAGAGCCAAATCACAGACGAAAAATAAAACGCGCTTGTCCACAAAGACCAGACTTCAGTGATTACGGCGCAACTTTCTGCAATTCAGTCCTTTAAGAAATTTCAACCCAAAGCTAGAAATAGCCGCCCACCAGCATATTTTCCATAGACTAGATTTAGATTTGACAGTAATTGAACAAACCAAGTTCAAATCGACCTTCTGGGATCTTCGCCCCAAACAGCATTACAAGCCAATAGGACCATTTTTGCTTATTTTTGTCATCGCGCTAAACGTATCAAAATAAAATTAAAATTAATAAATTTTTTATTTTATTTTTATTTTGGGCCAATAAATTTAGCGCTGTGACAAAAATGGGGCAAAGAAGTGAGGAAGGGCGTACTTGTTGAGGCTGGGAAGGGCGTAGCAAACGTTGCCGCTGCGAGCCCTGCGACTGCGACGTTCACCCAGCTCCCCGTCCACTGACCTGTTGGTTGCCAGTGGCTGTATGGAGGCCCTGTCTCTCAGACAACAATTGCACCGTTTTTGGCCTCTTAAAAAAATTTTCAATCCTTTTTATGAATTTGCTGCATTAACTGATAATTAGGTTCAAAAATCGGAAACGAGTGAGGAAAAAAATGCAATTACTCGAGACTTTCGCGCTGCTCACTGAAACGATGCGGCTTGCTGGTGGAAGCTTCAGAAAGTGATGACCTACAAGCAAGCATTTTTTTAAGCTAGAATTAAACAAACAAACGATTCCAGCAATTTGATAAAACCAATTTATCTAAAAAAACAAACTGAAATATTTTGAACAATTTGAATTAAAAAAGCAGGAAAAATTTGCTGTCCACAGACATTTTTCCATCGAAACAGTTCCAGTTCAAAGGCTACCTTAAAATTTTTAGTTCCCACTATAATGTTATAAATCTTAGTGATCTCAAAAAATTAATGCTAATCTCCAAAATGCGAAAAAAAATCCAACAATTCGGCTGGCGTGCTCGCGCGGGTCGATTTGGAGGGACCGGCCTCCATCTTCAGCTCATTGGTGGAGTCTGTCAAATCTGTCCTGCTGCTCTTAGCGCTGGCTTCCCATTGACAGAAGCAGTGATGAGCAAATGGAAAATAAATGTAGGAGAAAATGGAAAGTGTCCTGAAAAATATAGATTGCCACGCTCGACCCCTATGCGCTTCGCTGAGGGACAGGGGGCGGGGCGAGAGCGCAGCGACTACGCTCCGGCTCCGGGGCCTCCACGGCTCATCCGCCTGCGCTTCGTCGCTGCGCTCTCGCCCCGCCCCTGCCCCTCAGCTTCGCGAAATGTCCGGTCCAGCATCCAATAATTTTATTTTCCATTTGCTCACCGCTGCTTCCCATTGACAGAAGTTGGCGAACCTTGGAGAGGACGAGCGGTCGGGGTCTTCCTGGCAGACTTGCGGCGGCTGGCGGAGGCGGGGGACTTTTTGGGCGTCCGTTTCGGCGTCCTGGCGTTCTCCTGGGCCTCCGATTCTGCTGGCGAGGGCTGCCAAATTTCGATGGATTTTTTTAAAATGATTTTTAGTGAAATTATTTTTTAGAAAAATTTGTCATCGACCGTAATTTTTTTCTGAGAAATACGGAAAAGATGCAAAACCTTGAGCAATTTGGCGGGGGTTGCAAAATTTCAATGGAATTTTTCCAATAATTTTTAGTGAAAGTTTTTTTTAGAAATTTGTCATCGACCGTAATTTTTTTTCCTGACAAATAAGGAAAAGATGCGAAACCTGGAGCAGTTGCATTGACTTTGGCGTGGGAGCCTTGGGCGTCTTTGCTTTCTCAGGTGCCGCATCGACCGCATTCAGCTGTCAATGTTCCAATGACTTATAACAACATTTCGCAAACTGCTTGTCAAATTTAGATTGCAAAATTTGACTGCAACTTACTGTTTGGCGAAAAAACGCTCCACAAAGCTGTTTATTTGTCAGTAACTAGGCTGCCTTTATGGAAATTTTTATGGCTAGAATCATGGAGACTACATTGGCGTACTATATACCAAAACGCAAAATGTAGAGTCGGTGTTAGCATAACAAGCAAATCAGTGTGCCTTGATGATGAAAAGAAGAAGGGAACCAGGGGCTGCTGGAGTGGTTCAGGTGTGGGCGCCTTGGGCGTGGGAGCCTTGGTCAGGGTCGCTTTCCGTTTCGGCGTCTTCGCTCTCTCTGCCTCCGATTCCACTGCATTCGCCTGTCAATGTTGCATTGGACTGCCAAATGAGAACTTCAGAGTGTGTTTGTCGAACAAATAAATTTATTTTCAATGTTTAAATAGGCTGTAAATTTCAAATAATTACTTATGGTTACTTTTTGATCCCAGAATACTGAATATTCAAAAAGGAGATGGCAAACCTTGAGCTGGTGGAGAGGTTCAGGCTCGGCTGCCTTGCGTTCATGCACAGGAATGGTGGGTGGAGGCACAGTTTGGAGCAGTGAAACGCCTTGTGGAACAACGAAGGTCTTGCGCCGATCCACCACAGATGCCGTCCTACACAACTTTAATCGCTGAACCATACATATAGCAACAGTTTTTTCCTGTTTGCTTTTCAAACTCATTTGCGGCTTATGACGAATTATGCTAGCAGTTTCAAATTCGGCATTAGCTTGTACCAAAACTTCATTTTAGAATCAAACTTCATCAAGTTTCACTCCATCAACAATTGTGAACTATTGGTAATTATTTATGTTCGTTGAAACATCGTACGATTGAGTGGTCAAAAGAGGCTGCAACTCTTTGGGCAGGCGCAGGGGAGAAGAGCGATGGCCTGTAGCCGATTTCGTGGGCTGTCGCTGGGTGACGAAGCTGTGGAAGGCCTGTGTCTCGTCCTCCTCTTCCTCCGCCTTCAAGGACCCTCCAGGTATTTGCCGCAAAATGACCATTTTAAAAGCTCTCTCAGCGTCACCATGCCAACTTTATCTAAGCCTTATTCTAAGCCTAGGCCTAAGCGGTGCCTCAGCCTAAGCCTAAATATGTTTTCAAAAAGTAGGTCATCTGCGACAAATACTTGGCTCCTTCAAAAACCATCATCAGGCACTGCTTGGCCTTAAATTGCAGCCTATATTTGCAATATATCCGCTAGTCCAAAAGTTTGCTTGGAGGATTGCGGGAACCTCGGGGAGTGGGGAAAGGCCAAGCTCGTCCTCGTCCTCCTCCTCCTCTTCCTCCACCTCCTCCACAGTGGCTTGAGGAACGGATCGGCGAGCTGCCAGGAGAGAGCGTCGACGCTCCACTCCGATGGCACCGCCCAGCACTAAGGAGCTGCAAGAGCATTGTTTTTTCACTGCCTCTTATTGAGGGTTTTTCAGAATTTGCGAACAGTTGACTTTATTTCAGCTTTTTTGCTAAAAGTTTCATTTTTGTCCGGTCAGTTGGGCTTAAGGCTTAGGCTCGTTTTGAGCTAGCTATTTTGATAGTTGGAGTAGCAGCATTTGTTTGCTAATATTTGTGAAATTTATTGCCAGCAGTCTGTGGCGAATCTCCATAACGACGCGTGAATGCTGGTTCAACAATTTTAATTTTTACATTTTTAAAAAAAATAATTTTTAAAAAATTCAAATGAAGCAAAGGGAGCAACCGACGAGGTGTGGAAGCCTTGGCGGCGGCTTTGGCCTCCAGCAGCTGCTGTAGAGCTCGCACGGGAGCATTCAGTTCTGTCAGCAGCGGCTCCAACTCTTCCAGCTTCACGCACTGCAAACTCTCAGCCTTGTCCCGCCACATCCACCTATTTCCTCCATTGACAGTAATTTGAGAGAAAACTTTGAATTTTGATCTATTTTTTGATATATTTTTACGAATTTTGATCTAAATTCTGTTTCGAGTCAATTTCCCAGGTTAGTTTTCCCATAAAATAATCCAATTTTCGTGCCGTCGATTTTCTATAGTCCTTGCCGCCGAATAGGTTTCGTTGTGAGTGAGAGCATCGAAGGATATGTCAACAAAAGGCTGGCTGGAAGGCTGGATGTCAAATGGTCTTTTGTATGGGCTATCCGAATCTGAAAGTTATCGAAAGCGAGGAGACCTCACCTTGGAGTGATCGGCGGCGGCCCGAGTCCGTGTGAGCTCCACTCGCAGTTCGTTGATCTCCGCATTGGCCTTGGCCAGCTGCTCCTTCAGGCCCGCCTTCTCCATTCGCTCTTTGGACAGCTGATGGATCAGGGACCTCAATCGTATTTAGATTCGCTCCTCTTATGACAGCTACTCCATTCATTGGGTATTAATTAAAGGCTTGTATTAATTAAAGGCTTACTGACGAGATCAATTGCTACTTTGAAGGGATCATATGAAGATGAAGCTGACTTACGTATTGTTGGACTGCAGTTTGGCCCGCTCTGCCATCTTAATCTCTGCAATAAGCGCCAGATCTTAGAGCTGTGCACCAGAAATTTTCAATAATATACTTTTTTATTTTTTGAGACAAAATCAAGTAAATCCTTCATGATATGAGCAATATTCAGCTTACATCTTGAATAGGTCAAATATTTTCCACCTGCAGGTCAGATAGTTGAAAATTTTCAAATTGCTCTCAATTTGAGCTTTCATATCGACAAAGCGAGTCAACCATTGCCGGCAGACCTGGGCTTGAGCAAGGAGCCGCGTTGGAAGAGGCCATTGCCGCTGGACTTTGCCTCCATGGCCGCTTGAAGGGGACTTGCGGGACTGCACAAGTACTGGAAGGTCTTTGGGCCGCAAACACCCGCTGCGAAATGCTGCTTGTTTGGGTTTGCTGCAGAGCCCGGGAACTGGTGGACGCGCGCTTTTTGGCTGCGTCTAGAAGACCTTACTCAAGGCGCCTGTTCAAAGTCTCTAGGTATCCTGGCAGACCTCCTCTTAATCCACAAATGCTTCCATATCTGCCTCACCCGCTCCTCCCCTCTCTCAGCCCCCTCTCCCGAGGAACAGGAAGCCTGGCATGGAAACCCCATTTTCTTCCCTCTTCTTCACTCCAACCTCCGGGGCCTACACCACTTTGCTGAAACGGGTGCTGGGGTGATGAGCAGGCGTGAACTCTGGCCGAGGCGGGCTGCAGCATGGTGGAGGTGCCTACTTGCGCCAGTGCTGCAAAGGAGAAGCGACGGGCCTTCCTGAAAGCCGTACGGGCAATGCTTGATGCTGATCTCACAAATACTACCTGACCATCTGCCTTGCTACCCCTTGCCCTGGCCCACCCTGCCGCATCTTACCTTTCCTATGTTCAGTCTCACCTTGAAGTGATTCTCTCTTCTCTCTCGTCTAAGGACGATGATAAAATGAAAGAAAGGAGCAGGGGCAGAAGTGCGCGGATGACTCTTTAGACTACTCCTATTTTCTTGGTCCTTATAAAACTTCAAAAATCGCGTTTGTTTCCAAAAAACATTTTCCAATGTCACAAGCGATAAATTGACCGCGTAAACATGTATTATTAAAAAAAAGGCTTCAGTTTTCATAAAAACAAAACAAAGCGATCGTTTATGTATTAGTGCATTGTCAATAGCCAGTTTAAAATTCACGCGATGCGTTTTAGATTGCAATAGGATTTAGATTTATTTTTGGCCCCATTTTTTGCAATTCACTTTAGCGTAACAAATTTGCTTTTAAGTTGACCGCAAATTCAGCAACAGGAAAGGTTTCCATCACAAGACTGGTTGAAGCAGCGCTTCTACTGCCGAAGTTCCATGCTTTTCCACTGTGTCTCCGCCTATGATGCCTAACTATGATTCCCAGAATTGACAGCATTCTATCAAGCCTATCAGTTTGATGAAACAATCATGATTGATTGAGTAACTGAATGAAAGCAAGCTATATTGTAAGCAAGGTTTAGCTGGGCTGAGAAAAGGCAGAATCGGCGGCTGACTCCCACAATCCCCCCCCACGGCGTTTGCCCCCCCCCCACGGATTGATGGTTATTACCCAACGTATTCAGGTACAACCAGTCTCGCTCTCTAGCAAGAGCGGCTGAGAGCCCTGAATATTATTTGGAAAACGCTCAGTGCTCTATGCATTGGACGTGTTGAACTAGCTAATACTAACTAATGTCGTATTTCTAATATGCTAAGTTATTGGAAGAATCAAATGCTTCTGTTATTCTTTTTTATCCAATTGCACAATACAAAAAAATGGGCAAATTTTCTTTTTGAATTTGGTTGAAATATTCCATTCTAATTTGTTTTCTGAAGTGTTTTTTGCTCTCTGCTCAGTGTTCCTCCATTGCGCCATTTGCAAGTCTCAATTTTAGCGAGAACAATGCACAGGACAGCTTGTTGGCAAAAGACAGCTCCGTAAAACTGCAATTGAAACTGGTCAAGTAGTTTTCGAGTGAAAGAATATATTGCCAAGTAAAAGTCCATAAACTGGGAAATATACTTCAGAAATTCACCAAAGATAGTGCTTGGAATGCTGGTCATCATTTTTGGTTGATGAGTTGGTGGTTGCATCTCATGTGTGTCGAATGTGTCTGCAATGTGTCGAATCTCATTGCATAAGCGTGGCACTTTCGACGCCACCAGACCTGAAGCAGTCGTGTTTTCCAAACGTATCAATTAAAATAACTGGTACCATCGGCAAGCCAAATGTGGGTCTCTTTTCTCCAAATTTTGTAATTGCCTCGAGCAAAAAGTCAAGGAAATACATCTACTACTCGTGGAATCTGCTGCTTGGACGTTGCATTTTGTTTTTGGCGCGCAGTTCAGTGTCTCTTTCCATGCACGCCAAGAACAAAATGCGGGATGACGCAGCGGGTTCCACTAGTAGTAGGATGTATTTACTTGACTTTTTGCTCGAGGCAAGAGTGCAAAAATTTGGAGAAAAGACCCCAGTAGGCTTGCCGATGGTACCAGGTTATTTCTTCCACTTTTTAATATAGCACAAAATGTATAAATACAATTTTATATTATGGAAAAAAATAAAAAAACTCATTAAAAAATATAACAAAAGGAAAAGAATCAAAAATTGAAACTACAATGTTATTTATTGGCAAACTAACATATCATTTTTTGTGAAATTTTAGTGACTTTGTTCTTTACTTTTAGCCTGCCGAAGGTACCAGTTATTTTCTCAACTTGAAACACACAAAAATAAAAATAACAGCCTGAGATGGAATCGAACCAACTAGTCCCATCCAATTATCCCAACTCTTATAACACTACACCACTGGGGCATATGGCTCCTAGTTTTTCTCAAGACTTATGTATAAATAAATACATTAGGCCCAGGGACCCGGGGAGGGGGAGTGGGGGGAAGAAATGAATACCTACTTTCATTTCAAGAATAGATGCGGAGGAGAAGAAGAAGAAGGAGAAGGAGAAGGAGGAGTTCGGACAAATGGTTTTTAGTGATTTGCTAATGATTGCTGCAAGTTTCTGGCAATTTCTCGCGAGTTTTGGTCAATTAGAGGATGCTCTTTATAATGGATAAAGAATCAGAGCAAATGGAGCTTCCTGTGAGGAGCAAGAGCCTTATCAAAATTAAGATCTAGCAATAACCCTTAAACCTAACACCTGGGTCTAAAAGTGGGGGTGGGCGCGGACACTCCGCTAAAGCTACGTTCGCGCCAGCCCAATAAGCGACTGTGATTTCTAGGGAAACATGTTAAAGAGTTGTTTGTGAGCATATGAACCCAGTACAATTTCTGTGCTGTTAAGTACAGCGCGATTTCGACTAGAGTTTTTTTTGCGCGGCCGAAGGCCGCCTGCCGCGGAGGGCAGGGCAGTCAGAGCTCCGAAGGCCGTAGGGCATGGGGTGCGGAGGCCCCCGAGCGTAGCCTAGCATGCGAAGCATGCTAGGCGAAGCGTAGGGGCCGTAGCAACCGTGCCCGGAGGCCGGAGGAGCTCTGGGCGCCCTGCCGGAGCGGCGGGCGGCCGAGAGCCGGCTTAAGCAGTTACCCCATTTTTGGTCCAAATTCCGCATATATATATATATATATATATATATATATATATATATATATATATATATATATATATATATATATATATATATATATATATATATATATATATATATATAGATATATTTGTCCATTGGCGGCCAGTACTCCGCGGTTTTTCAACGAAATTGGCTGAAATTTTGCATGAAGGTCCGTCTGGGTGGTGGTTCAGGGCGTTTTTTTTGGGATCAACGCCATTTTGATTGGTTCTTGATTTATGGTCAAAAAACCTCGAAAATGGAGACCTTGAAATTCGAAATTTTTTCGAAAAATTAAATTTTACTTGTATTAATTATTGATTATTAGTTAGTTTGTTGTTTATCATTTAAATGCCTCAGAAACCCAAAATTGACCAACATCAATTTGTTACTGATTACTTTTGTTTGAGTCATTTCAATTTTTCTTGAGTTCCTTATTGTTCATTTCATTGCTTAACAAGGTAAACAAGGCCGCGCATCTATTGGCTATAGCCGATATTTTCTTGTCTAGATGGCCGGTTGAGAGCAAATCAGATTTACATTGCTATTGGCTTAGGCAACCGTTCCAATTTTAACTGATACTTCGCAGTCGCAATTTTTCATGTGAAAAGATAATTTTTGAAGTGCTCCAATTGCAGACTGTTCCGTCTATTTGGAATTTTTCGACAATCAAATTCATAGTTAATGCGCTCGTTAGCATTTGAGTGAAATGGGGCAAAAATGGCACTGATACACTGGTATTTTGAGTCAGCATTTTCTAGTTTTTCTGACCAAAGATTTTCTGGTCTGATCAAAACATCAAACTTTGCCCATTCAAATACTGCTCATTTTCGCACTTTTGGTACGCTTCAAATGGCTTCAGTTTTCAATTTGAAGCAAGCAACTCACTGTGTGCACCAATCACACTGCTTGCATTCCATGGCAAAGGTCACGAAACCGCGCAACAACTGAAAGGGACATTGGTGCTGATTTCGTTTTTCTCTTTCTATAGCCTAGCCACTGAAAATGAACAGCAAGATTTCAATTTGGCAAATTGGTTTGAGCAGAAATAGCGATGGAGCATCCAGTGTTCAAGTTCGTCTTCCGCATCCCCTGCGCCGACTACGCGGGGGTTGGGAGCGACAGATACTACCTGGACCAACTCTTCACCACCGTCATCCGCGGCCTCAGCTGGGACTGGAAGATCTGGATTCGACCGAAAGACGACCGCTCCGAGAGGCTGAGAATCGTAGCCGGTCTTGAGCTGAGCGCAACCGTGGGAGACGTGCAGAGTGTGGAAGGTCGAGTCACCAAAATCGCTTTGCGCTATGAAGACGAAACGACCTGGAAGAAGAACAGCAACGCCAATTGGAAGACCTGCGCAGAAGGAGGGCAGCCGATCGGCAGGGGCATCCAAGTCTACGACCTGGAGCTTGATCCGAGCAAGGGGCAGACTCTGCTTGGCGAGATCGAGCTGGAGGTGGAGGCCAAGGAGTTGGAGCCCCTCAAGCTCCTGCCCGAAGTCACCATCTCCTCCAAGGAGCCCTTGCTAGTCCGTTGCCTTCTAGACATGGTTCAGCTTCCAGTTACCCAATATTTGGCTCAAATTATGCTAGGCTCCATTCAGATGGCAGAGAAGGAAGAAGGCAGCGTGGAGCTGTGCTGTCAGGACGGCGTCTCCCTCTGGCCAGCCTTGCCGACTCTCGCGGCTCTGTCCCCATTCTTTGCCGATCACAAAGCTGCTCACCCAAAGGTCCAAGATGCCATTCCATGTTCCAGATGAGTCGAAATTAACCGTCAATTCAGGAGCCGATCGATCTGAAGGCCTACGATGCCAGTCTGGTTCGGATCACTATCAAAGCCGTCTACACCGCTGAGGTCTCCGAAGAGCTCCTTCAGCTGTCCTGGACTCGACTCGTGGCTTCTACTCATATCCTCCATTTCAATGCCTATGAAATATGCCCTTGAAGATTAGGGCCAGCACTCTGGTACGCAAGCTGCAGCCCAGCAATGCCGACGATCTACTTACTGCCTTACAGCGGGTCTGCCTTATTCGTACAATCTGAAATACAGGGACAAAAGTGTATAATCCACCGTTTTTTCGGCGCCTTTGTCCTCTGATACGCTGAAAATAAAACGATTTGGTGAGGCCAAAATTTGCTTAGCAATCTTTCAGTCAGCAAGCAAGCAGTCTTTTCAGTCGCTGGTGGCCAAGTTCTCTGGCCAGGCGGAGGCTCGGGAGCAGCTGGAAACCTGGCGTTTTGCCAAGCGCCACGACATGTCCGTCCTGGCCAACCTCGCCTTCACCGCCCTTACTGCCCGTCCGGCAGACCTCTGTTAGATTACAATTCAGACCTGCAACCATGAACCTGACCATGAACTCGGTTTGCAGACCAGGTGGAGGGAGTGCCCCGGGAAGAGTGGCTGGAAGTGTTGCAAGGTGTCAACGCTCGTCTTCGCGTCAACAGAAATGCCTAGCTTTTGGCCAGCCTTCGATTTTCCAGTGATACTATGTTTGACGCTGGCAGCTGTTTGACAGTTTTCGTGTTCTTTTCGGAACATTCTTAATCGAGTTGAAGGTCTAACTCGCAAGGTTACAGCTATTCAATAAAAAGAGTTTACTAGAAATCGAATCATGTGTGAAATCAAAAACTAGCCCATTTCGAACCGTTAGAATAAGATAGCTAATGGTCGATTCAAAATGCTACTGGGGCTGTGCAGTGGAGTGATATTTGATTGAAAAACAGGAAAGCGATAGTACAGACCTATTTCGTTTGTCTGCCGTTTCAATGAATGCTCAAATGTTTGTTTAATTTAGTGAGTGCACTTCTTCAGTAACAGAACGAGGCACTAGATAGAGAGAGGCCAAAGTGAAAGCCGAATTAGCAAATCTACCAGTAGTTTAAATTTGTCGTTCTTTTCATGATTGTTTGTATCTGAACATAAAGTGCGTTTACGCTTTTTTCACTCCACGATAAAACATTAACAGCTACAAATATTTAACGAAAGCAAAGTTATTTCCCATCAATGTTAAACAAAATAAAAATAAAGTTAATTCGTTTGAAAGCTTAAGCACACACCTGCTGCAAGCAAT
>JASANA010006964.1:0-14352 GCA_030248095.1 Ptycholaimellus sp. GST1_10
TATTGCTATCATATAAAACCATGGTAGTTCCTTACCATGCTCATTCATGAGGGTGCTGGTTGTGCTGAGGCAATTAGATCTATCACATTGAAGTGGACCTGGAACATCAATCCATAAAATACTGCAAATTCCCTTTCTATTTAACCAAACTTACAATTACCCAGAACTGGCAATTTCCTTTATATTTTTTAGTTAACATCAACCATTTATTTAAAATTCATACTACCAAAAATTTGCCATCTGGACTTGTGACTTTCATCTAATACAAATGTCCAGGACTTCACCAACCAGTCTTCCAATCAATCGGCTATAAAGCTATGTAATAACCCCATCATCTCATTCTATGATGCGGTTGTGAAGAATGTTCAAAAGGTTGATCACATCGGCCATAAAATCTGTACAACAAATCACAGACAACGAAATTTTTGCTTGGCCGAAGAGAAGCCTAAGCATCGAAGTAACATGGGCCAGCGCGAGGGAGCAAAGACGACTCTTAATGCCTCAGCCCCCTTCTTTTGAGCCCATTTGTATGTTCTGAGGGTTATTGCTCGGATCCAATATCTCCAATGAGACTTTAAGCTCCTCGCCGACAGCTCCAACTGCTCTGGATCCCTAGGCCATCATCAAATGGAACAAAAATGGATACATTACAAAAAACGGAACAGTTCCGCACACAGAGACAGGCCAGGACAGTTCCGCGGATAAGTGTAGAATGGTGCGGAATTTAAAAAGTATCTTTTTCCATTTTCGCGAAAGACGGATACAGTGGTGAAGTTTCACCAAATATTACCATACCTTAATGTACACATAATGCCTAATAGGATTCCCTGCAGCAATTCATTCTAATAATATGTCTTGAGACTGCTAGAATTGAAAATTGGGTAATTTGGCATTTTGGACCCTCCTATATGATGTTTTTGGCAGAAAACCAGGTTTTTGGCCAATTTGGGCAAAATTTTTCGATTGGTACTGTTGGATGGATGGGGCGGAGAATGGAGGCATCAGACATGCATTGAAGAGTACAGGGGAATCATAGGTGATGTTGGGAATGAGGTGTTGGAGGAAGGGTATTTGGAGGTAGGTTGTGAAGGTGCCGTGGGTGAACTGCTGGAAGAAAGAGGCAGGGTACCTACCTTGGAGACAGGGCCGACAAACTGGAACTGGCTCACCAGGGTCACAGTCGATCAGTGGGCTGTGATCGAACGCAGGTCCACCTTTGTCTCCATCTGGCAAAAGACGACCTCGCCTGAGCAAAGTTCTGACTGGCATGAAGGCATAGCATTTGTCCTTGCCCTTGAGCTGGTGGAAGGGGAAGACAGTGGCCACTTCCACCTTGATGCATTGGGAGATGTAGATCGCAGAACCTTGGACCTCAGCGGCCAGGTCCTGATGACCAGTGAGGGCACGGAGTCCATTGGTGGGGTTCATGTGGAAGATCTGCTTGAGCAGCTGGTACTGGTGCTCCTCATTGACACACATGCGATGCTCATCCTTCATGTCCAGCTGGCCCATGATGTCCATCAGTTTGTCCACGATGTAGTGCAGCTTTGCTTCACCTGGATCATGAAGGTTCACCCAGTCCTCAATGCGGCAGAGGTGGTAGTGGATGAGGGCGGTCCTGGCATCCTTGTCCAGATCCCAGGGAGAGCTCCTTGGCTGGTCCGCCAGGGTCTCGCTCCTTCCATCTGGGTCTGAAGGGAGGGGTGGGGAAGTGGGAGGGGGAGGATGTGGATGGATGGGAGTGGGAGGAGGAGAAGCGGGTCACTTTTCCTGCTGACTCTGCATCCTTCTCCACTCCTCCACTTCCTTCCAGGCTTGGCTTTGGGCTGATTGAGCTGAGGGAGGCTGATGAGAGTCACTGGGTTTTCCTCGGGGTTTTGGGTACTCTACCTTCTTCTTCCGCTTGTAGTCGATGCGAATCACTGCTCCTTCATGGGATAGAAGCACGTTGGCAGGCAGGCAACCCAGCTCTGGCTTGTTGTAGGGAAAGTCAGGAGGTGGGCTGTAGGTGGAGAAGGAGGTGGAGAGTTTGGCAATGCAAATGCAGTCGCCCATGATGTTGCCGCTGTAGGAGCCATAGTGGGAGAAGTGGCAGTAGGAAAAGACGGGGTCGTCATCCCAGACGATGGTATATGTAGCCTGCACGCAACTCCCCTTATCCATGTCGCAGCCTTCCAGGCCTCCGAGATTGGAGGTCAGCGCACAGTTGGAGGCATAGACTGATCCCTTGTGGACGATGAGGTTGGTGGTGTAGTAGTAGAAGGTCTTGAAGCAGCAGGGCCATCCGTACTCTTCCTCCTGGTTCGTGGAGTAGACCTTGTCATCCAGCTTCACCAGCTCCACTCCATGGTACTTCTTCAGCTTCCACACAGTCAGGCACTCATTGGCAGGCACAGGTTTCCATTCCACTCGATCAGTGAGACCCCAGTTGAGGAAGTGGGTGATGATGTCATTCCTCATGGTGGTGGTGAGTATCTTCAGCATGCATCAAGTGGTGGGAATGCTAGGTCCTGAGGGTTTTGGAAGGTAGAGGTCCATGGTGTGGTAGGTGTGTGGCAGGGGTTGAGTGTAGACGGAGCAGTTGCAGGTGTAGGTGGGGAGGATGAAGGGGTGCCCTCCATTGTGGTGTTGGGGGCAGAGCTGGAAGTGGACGTTCATCAGTGGTGGCACTTCCAGGTCTCTCTGGTGCTTCTTTCCTTCCTGGAGGCGCTGACAAATCTGCTCTGTGGTGAGTGGAGGTGGTCTGGGAGGGTCTGGAGGTGGAGGTGAGGTGGATGGTGTGTGAGGGTTGGCCTTGTGCTGGCTTCGTTCGTTGGAGGGGCGGTAGCTGGGGTAGTGAGAGGTGAAGCTGCTGCTCTCCTTCCCTCCGCCCTTGCTCTGGCCTGGAAGGTTCTGGGAATCAGCGGGTAGGGAGGCCACTGTAGGGATGAGCATCGCCGTCACCAGCATCAGCATCATTCAAGGCAGTTTGCCTGGCAGCCTCATCCTCCTTTCCTTTGTCCATTTTTCGTGGGCGGTGTAGGGAGCTGGGAACTTCTTTCCTTGCCTCCATGGGATGAGGAAGGAGTCCACGTTGGCGGAGTCCAGGTGGACCCACTCCTTGCAGCCATGGTCATCCTCCACGTCCAATGTCGCTTTGTTCTCCAGCTGATGCTTTGTCTCCCTCTCGCAGGCTTCTTCCACCTTGTCCTCCCTCGTGTAGCAGGCGAGCAGCATGTGTCATTGCCTCATCGCCAGCTCCATATTTCCTTTGAACTCGGGAGGGTCGTTGTGGGTGCATTGGAGGGCCAGGAGCTCAGCGGTGTTCTTGGGTGGTCGGGTAGGCTGAGTGTTGCTGAACACCTCCAATGGTTCTCCGGTGAGGTAGGCTTCTTGGAGGTGGCTGAAGCAGAGTTTCTTTTTGTGAATTGAGCAGCAGAGGGGGGTGGCTGGATGTCCCTTCTGGCGCTTCTTGATTGAGGAGAGGTTCTTGGTGGTGGAGGAGCATTTGAGAATGCCACAGATGGGGGGTGCAGGAAGGTCGTCATCATCCATGGCTGCTTCAGAGGCTGTGTCGGATGCTTCCTCCCACACAGGTGCTTCCTCCTCCTCGTCTGATCTCTCCACAATGTCCTCGGACTCCTCATTGGGGTTAGGAGATTTGTCGTAGGTGTGGAGCTGTGCTTCTTTGCCCATGTCGTAGATGGACTTGTTGTCTTGTTTTGCTATTGTCATCGGCTTCACACCCTCCTCAGAGTCCTCCTCATTGTCTTTGTTATCCTCGTCCCTTTGCTTGGGTGCATCCTGTCCTCTGGGGAGGGGGGTAGATGGAAGGGCTTGGGATGGGGTTCGTAGATGAGGGGAATGAGGGTGCGGATGTGGCAGTCAAGAATGGTCAGTTTGGCCTCTACCTTCCAAAACCCTCAGGACCTAGCGTTCCCGCCACTCGATGCATGCTGAAGATACTCACCACCACCACGAGGAATGACATCGTCACCCACTTCCTCAACTGGGGTCTCACTGATCGAGTGGAATGGAAACCTGTGCCTGTCAATGAGTGCCTGACACTGTGAAAATGCCAACAATCACACCACAGGCAGCAGCAACAAGGGAGGCATCAAGGGCATCAAGGGAGGGCTAAGTACTGGGCAAGAAAATGCCAAAAAGAGCATCAAGCACTCGCATTTTGAGCAAGACCAGGCAAGAAAATGTCAAAATGAGAGTCAAGCACTTGCATCTCAAGCAAGGGGCGGCTTGGCAAGCTATCGACAAGTGCAAGCATCTGACCTTTCTCGGCAATCACCATCCCAGCAATTCTCTTCTTCTATCTGCTCCATGACAAGAAACTCAACTTAGTTAGTTTTTTGCAAAAGTCAAAAGATAAACGATCAGTCAAGAATCTAGTCAATTCGATGTTGCTCTTTCCATTGCAAAAAGAATTAAAGCAATTGAAGCTTTCTGTGACGAGCAACAGCCTTATCAAAATTAAGATCTAGCAATAACCCCGAAAACATACACCTAGGTCGAAAAGAGGGGCTGGGCGCTGACGGTTTGCTTTGCTCCCTCACGCCAGCCCAATTGGCCTGGCGCGAGGGAGCGCAGCGACCGTCAGTGCCCAGGCCCTCTTTTCGACCCAGATGTCTATTTTTGAGGGTAATGCTAGATCTTAAATTTGATAAGGTTCTAGCTGCTGCTGCGAGCAACCAATCGTTCTAATTCTTGTTGCATTGGAAAGAGCATGCACGAATTGACCAAAACTCGCGAGAAATCAGCTGAAAGTTGCATAGCTTTTGAGAAATTCATGAAAAAATGTTTTTCCGAACTCCTTCTTCTTCTTCTTCTTCTTCTTCTTCTTCTTCTTCTTCTTCTTCTTCTTCTTCTTCTTCTCCTCCGCATCTGCTCAATGGACGATAGTAGGTATTCATTTCTTCCCCCACCCCCCCTACCCGGGTCCTTGGGCATCAGCTATTTATTTGTTCATAAGTCTTTAGTTAAACTAACGAGCCATATGTACCACTGGTGTAGTGGTGTAAACGATGGGACAGCCGGATGAAACTGGCAGGTTCGAATCCTTCTGAGGCATTCATTTTAATTTTGAAACATTTAAAGTTGAGGAATAACTGGTACCATCGGCAGCGTAAAGCCAAGAAAATTTGCCAATTTTTTTCAATTTGCCATTAAATTTTCATTGTATTTTTAATTTTCGAAACTTTCTTGATTTTGTTATATTTTTTAAATAAATTTATTTCAATAAAATTTATTTCCAATAAAATTTCAACCAAGTATATAACCAACAGTTTAAAAAAGAAACATAAATTAACACAATTTTATTTTTGCATGTTTAAAGTTGAAGAAATAAATGGTACCATCGTCAAGCCGAAAGTAAGCTCTTTTCTCCCAAATTATCAGTTGACCCGAGTGTAAAGCGAAGGAAATTTCCCTACTACTAGTGGAATCTGCTGTGTCATCTGTATTTTGTTTGAGCGCGCATGAAAAGAGTTATTGAACTGCGCGCGAAAACAAAATGCAAATGCCCCACAAGCTGATTCCACTAGTAGTAGGGAAATTTCCTTCGGGAAATTAAAGCAAAGGAAATTTACCTACTACTAATGGAATCTGCTTGTGGGGCATTTGCATTTTGTTTTTATACTCGGGGCAGTTGATTTTTGGGGAAAAGAGCTTTACTTTCACCTTGGCGATGGTACCAGATATTTCTTCCACTTTAACTATTCAGAATTCTAAAGATATTTCGTGCGATTGGTTGCTACTAGCGGCAGCTAGAACCTTATTAAATTTAAGATCTAGCATTAATCTCAAAAACATTCACCTGGGTCGAAAACAGGGCCTGAGCACTGAAACTTCGCGCCGCGCCAGGCCGATTATACAGAATCAAGTGAGTGGTCAAGTGGCTTATGCATTGAGGGGCAAGTTCAATCTCTGCTTGAATGCATTGTTTTGCTTTTTTGTCTTAAACGCGGAAGAAATATCAAGTACCATCTGGTACCATCGGCAAGCCTAAATTGAATCTCTTTTCAGCCACTACCTCTACTAATTCTGGAATCTGCTGAGCCACCAGCATTTTGTTTTAGCGCGCACTGGCAAGAGCCACGGAACTGTGCGCTAAAACAAAGCACTTGCCGATGGTACTAGATGGTGCGGGTCTTTTTTCTCCAAAAAATAAAAATGCCCCGAGTATACTGT
Source organism: Ptycholaimellus sp. GST1_10 (assembly GCA_030248095.1). NCBI lineage: Eukaryota > Metazoa > Nematoda > Chromadorea > Chromadorida > Chromadoridae > Ptycholaimellus > Ptycholaimellus sp. GST1_10. The sequence continues at coordinate 6,181 of JASANA010006964.1, forward strand.
AAAGAAATACAATAACTGACAGTATAATCTGGAATCTCTTTTATCACCAAATGTGGCGTTTGATGTTTTTTATCTCGCAAAAAACTCAAGTTTCTTAGAAGGAGTCCTTTTGACTTGTTTTGATGTGTGGGACGGAATAAGAAATGAAGAGGATTACGAAGGGAGATCAAGGGAACCGCAGAGCTCGTTGAAGGCATTCCCTAAGGGTAGGGATGGGACGAGCAAAAACAAAGGATAGAATGCGGATCAGGCGGCTGTACGAGTTTTCCAAAGTCCTCATTATATCGCTCAACCCCTCCTCCATGTTTTCTGCATAACGTTTTTATCTTTCGACTGGCAAAATTTAAAGACTTTTTAAACGTCATAGATTGTCTAACATATGAGAAGAATAATAAACCGAAAATTGCGTCGCATTCGGCATCACTGACGACGGGATTTTCTCGCTTCTCCAGCAAATAGGCCACGTCTTCTGCAACCGCATCCCTAGTGTCCCCGCTTTAACTCCCCCGAAGGCAGCAGCAATGAAATGAAAGCAGAATGGGCAAGCTGGCAGCAGGCATAAGCAGTAGCAGACAAAGGTGGACCTTCCCCTTCTTGCGCTACAAACAGGCAAACAATAGCTATGCTTGCATCATTCCAAAGACAAATGCTCCATTCAAAGATTCTTACTGGCTGGAAAGAAGATTCCTGCCCGCTTCTCCATCGAGTGCACTGCAATCATTGATCTCTTATTTATCAGTCAAAACAAAAGCCTCAGTAAGGGAGAAAGCTGAAAAGCATTTAAACCAGGAGGGAAGTAGACGCCTCGCTTGTAAAAGGCGTCGACAGAAAAAAAGCAGAGGCTGAGAAGCAGCAGGCGCCTACCATCACCTGATCCCATTTTCACCTGGAAATTGCGCAATATAGTTAGGGATTCTTTCTTGGCGACCACGCGACATCAAAGATGGCTTTTAGCGCTTCGGGGCATAGAAATGGGCGAAAGTACTGGCAATGGAAAGCCCGGCGAAAACAAAGCTCTCAAGGGCGGCTAGCAAAGGCATGGCACGACAAACATCGCTGATTGCTGTGCCAGGGCTTTACTTTCAGGCAACTACCTGAGATTGAAGAAAACAAACAGGAATGCGCAAACACCTCCTACTTGGAATGCTACAATCAGTTCTCAAAACACGCAACTGTCTCTGAAATTCATGCGAATGCCACTGGCCAGAGAATTTATTCGAACCGGCTGGAAGGTATTTCCTGTGGGTTTGCTTATAGCGCCTGTGAGGAGCTGGTCATTTTGTGCAGACATAAAGGCAGTTTGAGGCAGGCTGGTATCAAATATAGAGGCAGGAACAGGAGAGGGGGCATTGGGAGGGGGAGGGGGCCTGGCCATTTCCATTTCATTCGCCGCGCTCCTTGAAGGCCTTTCCAGCTGATCGAAAGCAGCGCTTCCCCATCCCCACCAACGCCGCCCATCCCCACCAACGCCATGCTCCCCATATCCTATTACTCTGCCCCACCCACTCCCCCGTCAGCCCACAAATGCCTTTTAGGGATGCCCTTTTACCTTGCGCCCGCCATCCGCTGTGATTTTAAGTCTGTCAGAGCTGATAGAATTTCGCTCAGGCTCCCGCTTGGCTTGGCATTAATGGGCTCCATTGGAATTCTTTGCTGAGAGTCTTGCTTCGAACCGGAAAGCACAAGGTTTGGGAGCCGGATGAAAGCGAAAGAGGTAACGCATCAAAAACAATCACTCAGATAATCGAGTTTCCGATAAAGTAGAACAGAGTTGGAGGCAATTTTGCATAACATCGACTTTTATTTTTATCACTAAGCTTAGCATAGGGCACGTTCCTTTTAAAAGTGCAGGCATCGACTCTATATTGAGCTTTCATATCATAGACTGGGCAGGAACCCATTTTGCCTACATTTGGCCTTGATGACGGTTGCCGCCCCTGTTTACAATGTTAAAAGTTATTAAAGTTATTAACTAACGAAACATCGATTTTGTGAGTAATTGGGTTTCGTTGCTATTACATATTGTTATTTGATCCGTTTTCATTAAACAAAGCATTTATAGTGCCTTCTGAGGTTTAGCATGTGTATTAAACTTTAACTTAGTGAAACATTAGTTTTTGAGTAGAGGCATAAACCTGCCAGCCGATTTCCGGCACTGCCAGAATATTTCTAGCCATTCTTGTACAAAGTGTGGTATATTTCTGAATGATTCAGGTCCTTTGGCAGGTTTAGCAAAAAAGAGTACTCAAAAAGACCAAAAAATAGCTGAGAACAAGGTTAAAACGTAAAGGCACTTTCAAATTTGTCATCCAACCGTCATCCGTGCCCCCCTTTCTTTAAACCCTTCCTGCCCACTCCATTATATAATACGTCAATATAGCCTCCATGGTGCAGGGCAGGACTTGTGAGACCTGCTACATATTTTTGCTTTGCTGTTTGGTTGTTTACGTATAACTGGTACTTTGTTTCAAATGCTTAATGTGGAAAATCGTCCAAAGAAGTTCGAACAAACAAAATCGAAAATGATCAAGTGATGATGTAACTGGTTTATTGCAATTTAGACCTTAGTGCAGCTGTCTGCTTCAAACATCGCAGTGTCTCCTTTTGCGGGACACTTGTACTCAGGCTCCAGCCTGCAAGCCGATAACTTTTAAACTAGATTTTTACATCAAAAATACGATTGCGCGAAAACAATTTCTTCAAGGCCCTAACCGAACAAAATCGTCCATAACCTCTAATAATTGAATCTCAATCGCCTCCCCATTTCTCATATTTTGAGAGATATGCGAAACAGGAAGTGTCTGCACTTAAGCAAACCATTCACAAAAAAATTGGATGTGAGGCGGTAACTAGCTATGAATGAGATAGCTAGGTCCAAAAAAGCTATATCCAGCGATAACTCTTCACTGCCAAACATGCAAAAAGATTATCATGAGCTTTCCTCAAACTACGAGGATCTTATCATAATTTTGTGCCAACAGGCTAACCCAGAGCAACTGCCGATCTTAATCTCTTCTCCGGGAAGAAGGCGGTATGTGTCCTGTTGCACTGGTTGTAAACCAAAAGGAAGAGGAGGATCTCGCTTGCCATTCCGCAGAAATACCCCTCTATTTGCGGCATTCTTGATTTCCACTTCGCAGTAAGCCACTATAGAAGCGTCATTTTGTCGCATAACGAAACAATGCTTAAAGACAAACTTAGGCAAGTTGGCAGCTCTTTCCCCAGGAAATCTTCGTAAGAATTTTCAGTAGTTACCGAGCACTCCGTATTTTTCTTCAAAAGGCCGTAATAAATTGGCGTTATGCGATTCGAAAAAGGAGCGGTACTCGACATTCGATTGTAACTGCCTTTCTTGGTACAGGCATGTTGTCGATGTCGTTAACAAAGAATCCGCCATTTTTGCAGGAAGCTTTTATTTGTTCTCCCGCCTTTAAGGAAGTGACTGGATCCCCAGCCTGATTTTGCAGGTGCAGCACCTTCAGGGCCGCCGCGCTAACGTCTATCACTTCTAGAAATTTTTGAATAGATCGTCCTTATGTCATCGTTACAGGGTAACGATCAGGGAATCGCCTAATCATTCGCCAGAAAAATTCAACCTTCCCAAACAGCCGCTAACCTATGGCGAGAAATCAATGATTGATAAAACAATACTCTCTAACCGCTAGCATTCGGTTGGACCTTGCAGTCGGCGTTTGCTTTTCCCAATTGATACAACGCCGCTGCTTCACCACAGGCGAGACCAAGGAGTTGGCCGGCAGAGCAAGAAGCATTTTGAAATGTCACCGCACAGAGACTCAGTGGACTTCGCCGGCTGGGACACCTGACACTTCGCTCACGTCAATGCCCTTCATTTTCTTGACACTCAAATGCTGCACACCGGATTTGTTTCACGATCAGTGAACTCGGATCCAGAGTGGGTTTCACAAAACCGTTTGGGAGTACCGCAAACCTGCCGTCCCTATAGAAAATGAAAATAGCAATCGAGCATTCTGCAAAACGCAGCAGGGCAAAGATAATAACGGAAAACCCAGGCGTCGACACATTGCTTCCGCTTCAGCTGATTTCACGGAATTATTCAGGTTGCAGACAAAGGCCCAATCGTTGACGATCGATAGCTTTACCTGAATAATGAACATGAAAATTTGATGCAACATCCAGGGGATCCAGGGCGTACATCCAGGGATACATCCTATCCCCTGCATGTTCGTCTGTCACAGATAAAAGCACAAAAAAGACATGATAAACTATAATATTTATAATATCAAATTCCCTGCTCAAACGAGGTATTAAGCCTTTTCAAAGGAAAATAATGAAAAGATAGACCAGAAATTGCAAAATTTTGGCGGAAAATTTTTTAATTTTGAAGTCCTGACAGGTGAAAATTTTTGGCCTGGCAGCCGTGGTACGTCTGTCGTCGCCCCCCCCCCCCCCCCCCCGCCCGCCGTCCACCCCCAATATATCTGTGGATACAACGGTGTCAAAAGAAGTTTTCACCAGTTGTACCGTGGTGGGGGTGGGGGTGATTTATGCGCGAATGATTTCAAACACTAATAACTAGATCTACTCGTTATTTTTTAAAAAAAATTGATAAGGAGGTGCTCCTAGATGTCCTCTAAATTGTGTTAAATTTTTGTGTGAAACGGATTCAAACTCATGGTTTATTTTAATTTTTGTAACAAGAGTCAATGATTTAGAGAACATTGTACAAAACAATTGATTTTTACTAAAACTGAAGATTAAAATTGATTTATAAGAATAAATCTGCATTTACTAGTGGTCATGGAAACAGCAAGACCTTTGGTGTTACACATACACATTTGCTAAAACCTTTAAAAATAAAAAAATCAACATTTTGATGCAAAATAATTGAACTGCGCAATGAACTGACTGTATATTAACTCATGTTACAACAATTTAAATAAAACAATGAGTTTGAATCCGTTTCATACAAAAACAAGAATAAAATGCTACAGCATGAGAAGCTTATGAATTTTCAATCATTAAAAAGAAATAGACAAGGTTTAACACAATCGTGATTTATCTGATTTGAATTGAGCATGAATATGTTCATTTCATTGGTTTTGTCCATCTAAAAACTCCACTGGTCATTCATAAGCAGGCGGCAATTTATGGCAGAAATAGAGTATTCTATTTCTTTTTTATCATCATTTTTTTTAATTTTTTAATAATATTGAAAATTTAGTTTCTAAATAATTAGTTTTAGATTAATTTTTGAACCTTAGCACTTTTGGGCCTCAGTAGAATTGAAGCATGATTCACGTATTGTTAATTAATCGTATTGCAAATCAAGTTAATCATATTGCAAATGCTTGCAAAACTTAATTTTGCCTTAGCTTGTTTCAATTTGATTTCGATATTGTTTTTATTTCTTAAAAAATTCACCTTTTTTTCGATTTAATTTTATGGCATTTATTGCATTTTTTCTTTATTTATTTGTTATTTTCGTGTATATTACTTTTTCTAAAGTTTTTGTGCTCTTTGTGCCAAAATTGCCGCCTGCTTATGAATGACCAGTGGAGTTTTTAGATGGAAAAAACCAATGAAATGGACATATTCATGCTCAATTCAAATCAGATAAATCACGATTGTGTTAAACCTTGTCTATTTCTTTTTAATGATTGAAAATTCATAAGCTTCTCATGCTGTAGCATTTTATTCTTGTCTATATCTTGCTCATGTGGAAGGCATTTTTTAATTTCCCACATGAACAAGGCTAGGAATTCGCAACATGAAAAATGCTTCGAGAAAATGGAGTACCGTATCAATTACTACCTGAGCATCATAGGTAATAATATGTACATGCACAAGACTGCTAAAGCTGTCGTTGCAGTTGCCCCTTGGATAATATGCACATTCAGTAACATAAGTTAGAGTTCAGTCCTATGACAACCTGAGCATCAATTAAAAAAGCAGGGCAGCGGAACATGTAAAACTGCGCAGTTTAGCTGCATTGAAACATTACGTAAATGGGTACAGGACAAAATCGAGCCAAATCTCTTTTGCAAACGTGAATTGATTGAGAAATTTTGCCAGAAAACTTATGGCACCAAAAATATCACTAGATGGGCCAGAAAATTTCCTAAAACACGTAATTCTTCGATTTTTGAATTTGGCGTTTGTTCTAAAATGAGCACACTTCAAAGTTAGCAATGTCCAGTTTTTGAACGTTTTTTGGAGGTTTTTTGGAAATTTCTAAAATTCTAAGGCCAAAATCAGAATTTCAGGATTTTCGCCATCTGCAGCACCCTAAGAGCTTTCGATCGATATGCATATGTCTATAGTTTTAACCAATATCCAAGGCGCTGAACCTCGGGACATGCAACCACCCAAAAACTCGATCACTCATTCATAACTAGGGCGCTGTCGCGCCCTAGGATTTAACACAATTTAGGGTACATCTAGGAGCACCTCCTGATAAATTTTTGTGAAAAAAGTTGAGTAGATCTTCAGTTATAACTGTTTGAAATCATTCGCGCATACATCACCCCCCCCACACCACCACGGTACTGGGCCAATCTGAAACGGAACCTACCTGAAGTATTCCCGAAAACATTGTTGTTGATTTTTGTCCTTTTGGATCAACTAGTTTTGCCTCCTTGATGTAAATGGAACTTGCTTCAATTGATTTACGGAGAATGAAATAATTTATGAACCAAAAGCCTAGTAAAACCTGATGAACTTTCAAAAAGAAGCATTAAAAGTAGCCACATATTTTCAATATAGCTGTTTAATCGAGCTTAAAAGACACAAAAATGATACAAAAGTGGAACAGTATATTCAGCCCCGTAAACGCTAGTCACCGGATGATTCAACCCTAACCCGTAATCTGTGTTTATCCCCATTTTTCTGTGACTAAGACATGTTTCATGTTTTGCATATCTGTAATGTTGAAGTAGAAGCAAGCGGCTAGAGCTGAAACATAGAATGCCTCAATTGTCTTCCATTTCCTGCTTTAACTACGCTAAGCAGCTGGCATCAAAGAAACTTTGAAAGTGCAGAGATTCAGAGTAAATATAAGCTGTTTTTTGAGAACAGCAAGAAGCAAGGAGGAACAAGATTGAAGTTAGATGAAAAATGCTCTCTAGGAGAATTTAATTGTACATTACCCTGCATCAATTTGTTTCTGCCTACTCTTGATTTCTTTGTCTTCCACTTTTCATCAGACGTAGAGTAAACTTTGCGAAGAATTTCATCTAAAAACAAAATTTGGTTTTGCCTATATCGATGCTCTGACCTCAAATGCACCAGGTGTACGTTTTTTGGGTTATTGCTAGATCTTAATTTTGATAAGGCTCATCCAATCCAAACCATCACATCAGGGATTACAGCCCGCTGTGCATCTTCTGATTGTGTGCGCTGCTCAACTCTCCATAAATAGGTCAACCCTACCCACTTAGCTATCAAACAGTCATCAAGCATCATCGAAAGAAGCATCATCGTCAGCCACGTCGTGGATTCCACCAAGCATCGGCAACGCACAGCGAGGCTGTGACGAGCGTGCAATGCGAATACGCGGCTGCCATTGCACATCGTGACAGACCCAGCGGTGTGGTCCGCCCTCTGGGCTGTTCCTCTCAGTCATGCGGTGTGGCCCTTCAAGCGGTGTCATGACTAGAGAAACACTCAGCTGGCTGACCACTCCCATCCTCCGCAACTGCTCTTTCAGTCTGAACATTCGGGTCTTGGCGTGGCCAAAGAGTATGCCTGGCTCTTTGGCACTCCTAGGCCTGAATGTTCGGCTTGAGCCTGACATCAAGAAACTGCGAATTGGCGGGCTATGCATAAAGACCTCGGTTAGACATGAATAGGGAAAAATGTCACCGGGTTTTTATGCGTAGCCGGCTCAATGCCGCTTACTGAGGAATGATTCTCATCGCCGCCTGCTTTCATCCGGTCAGGTGTCTAGTGATGCAGCTTATTTTGGTGCTGTATCACAGCCACCTGACTAGATAAAAGTGGGCTAATGCCAGGATTTCCTTGTCCGAGCGATTGGGGATTCGCTTGTAGCTGCAGGTGCTATGTGATGCGATGCGACTTTAGAAACTCGTATCACTATCATTTGCAGCTGTAAACTGTCCCATGTTCCTCGAGTCATTTTTGATGAACATTGATGTAAGATTTCTGACTTAAGATAAAACTGCAAAAGAATAA
>JASANA010006970.1:0-14386 GCA_030248095.1 Ptycholaimellus sp. GST1_10
CCCCCAGCCAATCGGAGCCCTCAATTATACATTCTTATCTGCCTGCTTTTTTAAGTTTGCCCAAAAATACCCGCAGATTTTTGCGCGGCCGAAGGCCGCCTGCCGCGGAGGGCAGGGCAGTCAGAGCTCCGTAGGCCGGAGGGCATGGGTGCGGAGGCCCCGGAGCGTAGCCTAGCATACGAAGTATGCTAGGCGAAGCGTAGGGGCCGTAGCACCCGTGCCCGGAGGCCGGAGGAGCTCTGGCGCCCTGCCCGAAGCGGCGGGGCGCCCAAGGCCAGCTTAAGCAGTTACCCCATTTTTGCGTCCGTCTGTCCGCATATATATATATGTGTCTTTCCGGGGGCGGGCCTCCGCGGTTTTTCAACGAAATTGGCTGATTTTTTGCATGAAGGTCCGCCTGGGTGGTATCTCCAGGCCATTTTTTGCGCTTGGCGTAATTTTGCGTTTTTCGCACAAAACCTAAATTTTTGATGTTTCACAATATGAAAAATCATAAATCACTGGTTTTTCAATGAAATTTGCTAAATTTTTGCAGGTACGTCTGGCTAAGTAATATCTTGAGGCTGGCAAAAGGAATTTTCGAAATATTTCCTATTTATCGATTTATTGGCAAAAACCCAAAATCTTGATGTTTCAAAATTTCGAACATGCATAAGTCTATGTTTTTTCAATGAAATTAGCTGATTTTTGGTATGTACGTCTGGGAAAGTAATATTTTGAAGCTGGCGAAAGGAAATTTTTAGTATTACTTGATTTATAGTCAAAAAACAAAAATCTTGATGTTTAAAAAATTGGAACATCCATAATTCATGGTTGTTCATTGAGATCTGTTGAATTTTGCCATGAATTTTCATCTAGCTGGTGTCTTGAGGTGAGGCCGCGCATCTTGGCAACAGCCGAGAACACCTTGTTTAAAATATGTAATTTACAAACATGCGAAATAGTTTCAATGACTGAATGGAATGGATTGAACCTTGACAGTGTCGTAGAAGTGCCACTTCCAGTTGTCGGGCTCCATGTTGCCGAGCGCGGCGTTGATGCCGCCCTGGGCGGCGACGGTGTGGCTGCGGGTGGGGAAGAGCTTGGTGACGACGGCCGTCTTGAAGCCGCCCTCCACCAGGCCCATGGCCGCTCGCAGCCCAGCCCCGCCCGCCCCCACCACCACCGCATCGAAGGTGTGGTCCACCACTGGGTACTCGCTGATCGCTTCCCCTGCCTTCCCACTGGCTGCACTGCTTGTGGACAGGCTGCGCAGTCCTGCTCTCCTACCAACAGCAACTCTCATTATGTGCCATGCGTTCGTAGTTGAGAGTCAGATGAGGAAGCCAGCTTTTTGGGGCCTTAGTTTTGCTTCAACCATTGCCGGTTTATACTGTGACCAGTGACAGCCTTTGGGCCAATTGTGAACTAGTTGATTAGGATTGGATAGAGCTGGAATAAATAGAAGGAGAAAGAAAGGAGAGGAACTTGAGCAAGGAGAGGCCGGTGGAGCGAAGCATAGCTGAAGGGAGAGAGGAATGCGAGGTGGTCTGAGGCTGTCAGCGTCAAGCCAGGGGTCAGGCAGCCGCTTGAGGGCCGTCTTGGATGCGCAGGCTTCACCACGCCGCACCCCTCCCAAAAACCGCTTCTTCAAACTACTCCTTTCCATCTGAAAGTTTTTTTTTTATTTTTCTGCGCATGACTAACTGAACAAATGTCTGCGAATTCCATGTCACGCAATGAAGCTTGAATTAAAATTGGTGTCTTGACCTTAAGGAAGCTTTACTGAGGAGGTCAAATATCTCAAAAACGTGGTTAGCCAACACTTTTGACCCCATTTTTTTTGAAACTTGACACAATTCTAAGACTTTTAGGGGGTTATGAGCGTACAAAATTTGAAATTCGATTTTCTGGCAAAATTTTGAAGTTTCAAAAACAACCATTTTTTTAATTGCCCATAACTCTTTTTGTTCTTCTTCTTTTCTATGATTTCACCACCATTCGGACTGTCCTGACGGGTAGAAAAAAATTTGTTTTTTGTATCGATTCTCTACGATTAGTGCAGATAATCTTCTATTTGTAACAAACCAATTTTCCGTTCTTCATCCGTTCCGTTCTTCATCTTCTCCGTTCTTCTTCCGATTTTTTGACAATGACACCTGGACCCTGCAACACGAGATATATTTCAGGACAAAAATGAGAGCTCAAATTTAGGCCCTATGGTTAGGCAAGGAGGCCTGTCCATTACGGTCTGTCCTCGGGTGCCCATTACGCGTCAAGGGCACCCCCTTTTTGGGGCACACTCATTGCCCATTTTTCTCCTTCCATCAACCAGTCCTAGAAGGGTTATCACCTTCCCTAAGAAAAGTAAGAAAAGACGCTATTTTTGATACCCGAAAATGAATGCGTGTTTACTAAATCGAAAAATTGCCGCCTGCTAAGCTTGCAGATGCGAATAGAATTTGGGGCAAAATCTATTGATTTCCAATCGTTTGTTTTACCGCTATTGATAAGCATGGGCATGAATTCTTCGAATCGCGGATTCACATACGAGAAAGAGTAACAAAGAATATATAAAGAGCAATAAAGAATAAAGTGCCTATCTGGATAAAAAGACTAGGAGAAATAATGATTCGAATACTAAGCTAATACGGATAATCAAGCTAATAGGATGAAATAGAGGGTTGACAGTTTCTGGAAAAAAAAATTGGAGTCTAAACCAAATGCAACTAGTACAAAGGCTGCGGTCCAGTGACAGCAAAGCGATCGGCGTAGAGCTCCTGCAAAGCCTTCTTGGCCTTGGGCGGGATGCGGGGGTTGTCGGAGAAGATGAGCGCCGCTTCCGAGCCCTCCTCCAGCGCCTGGTCCAGGATGGCATTGCCGGCGGCGTTGAGGAGGATGGGGAGGTCGAAGAGCTCCGCCGTCTCCCACACCTCCATCACCTCCTCCACCGAGCTGTCCGCTTTCATCTTCTTCAGCGCTGCCTGTCACTTTCCCTATTGGTCTGCTGAGGTGACGGACTTTGTTGGAAAGAGAGAAACCGTTTGAAGCTGACGAGAAAGCGGATACTCGTCGTCTAGCAGCAGGTGCTTCAGCAGTTGGAACAGCGGTGCCTGCGAACACTGAGTGATTGGAGTGAGATATTGTGAAGGTGAAAGAAGGGGGACCATCTGATGAAGTGTGAGCTGGTTCAGGCGCTCGGGCATCTCGTCCGTGTAGAGCGCCTCCACCATCATCTTGACCACGTCGGCCTTGTAGGTGCTGAGGTCCAGACGACCCTGCCAAGCGCTGTGTAGTAGATGTGGGGAGTTCTGGAAAGAGTTGAAGAACCTCATGATGCGGCAGGTGAGTTGTCGCCTGGGTGCGGACGAAGGCGGACTGGGCGGCCAGGAGCTCCGGAATGGCGCGCACCACTTCACCGCCCTCGCACACCAGCTCCAGCCGCCCCTTCATCCATTCCTGCTCCCTCCCTTCTCCATCCTCTGCCTTCTTCACCTCCACCTGCAGTCAACATTGGAGCCTAATTACGCCCGAAGGAGATAGAGGGGTCAACTGTGCGTAGCATGCGACGTAGGGCTGGCTGAAGGTTTTGGACGGGTGATGGAGAGCGGAGGAGCTGGGCGGTCCAGTCCTGGTGGAAGGTGATGGTAAGTTTGGCGCGCAAGGCGGCGGTGCCGATCCCTGCGCCCTGCACGTCCATGGAGAAGCTGCTGGCCTCGAAGTAGTGCTCATAGTAGTCGTAGGCACCCGTCTTCTCCGTCCACAGCTCCAGCTGCATGCCGCTGGCCTTGGGAGGGGTGATGCGGAGGGGATTCTCAGCCAGCTGGAGCTGGAAACGGAGACGAGGCTGGTTGGGGTCGCCGCGTCGTTGGTTGAGGTTGCCCGTTGGGGAGGCGCTGAGGAGGTGGGCGGTGAGGCGCCAGGAGAGGCTGAGTCCAGCGGGCGCGCGAGTGGCGAAGCGGCGGGGCAGCTCGTACTTCTGGTCCTTTTCCAGCGGCGGCACTTTGAACTGCAGGCTGTAGGAGTAGCCCTGCCAGGTGGGTTGGGAGTCTCCCGCGACGGCCTTGGACAGCGGATGCTTGGAGCGGCGAGGCATGCTTCTGTTAGGCTGGCCCTTTGCTCCTTCTCTTCTGGCACTGTGAAATGTGGAGACTGGACGGGGGTTGGAGGGAGAATGGAATGTTATGCAGAAACTGAATCGCGCAAAGGCCGTGATTGCGCTTGTTTTGGCTGCCTTGCGTTTGGCCATTATTTGTATCAATCAGGAGGCGGAGTACTTTATGCAAATTCGGCGTCGAACGGCTTACCAATACTCAAACCAAAGTAAGCAAGGATCGATGTTGAGTGCATGAATATTATGGGTTTACGAATGACTCATAATAAAATGAAAAACGCAAAATTAGCTTGCAGGCAAAACAAAAGATCACTTAAGCTTATAGATGGAAGAAATGAGCCAAAGGTATTGCAAATTGGTCCTAGTATAGTTGGAGGTGGTGGTGTGGATGGAGAGTGGTTAGGCTAGACGTAGATGTGCCTGCAGGGCTCTGAGCAGGGCTGCCTATAGACAGCGTGGAAGGAAAGACGGAAGAGCTCGCAAACGCTGCTCGTCTCCTTCAGCGTGGCTGACCAGCAGAACCTGCGATGGCTGCAGCCCCTACTCTCCTCCTCCCACTCATTTCAGCTCACGCATTGCGCAGGCAGGCATCCAGGCACTGGGCGTAGTTGGCCACACCGTTGAGGGCCCTGAAGCAGGAGATGCGGGAATGGGAGGTAGGGTGGGAGGAGGAGGAGGAACTGGAGGAGGAAGGAAGAGAAAGCCCAGTCTGCCTACAGTCTGCCTACAGTGCCTCTCAGGCCAGCAATGGCGGCAGTGGCTACAAGGAGCCTCTCCAGTCCGCCTACAGCACCTCCCAGGCCAGCAGCAGCGGTGGGGGCTACGAGGGGCCTTTCCAGCCTGCCTACAGCGCCTCTCGGGCCAGCGACGGCAGCAGAGGCTACCAGGAGCCCTCTCAGCTCGCCGACAGCCTTTCCTGGGCCAGCGACAATGGCCAGGGCTGCAATGACAGTGTAGAGATCGGGGAGCACATCAGCAATGCTCCTGAGAACTCAGAGGGCCTCCAGCAACTTCCTCAGCTTCGACAAGGACTCCGGCGACATCCTCAGCTTCGCCAGCAGCGCCACGGCTTCCCTGCGCGCTCACAAGGACTCCAGAGCCTTCCTCAGCTTCGACAGGGACTTCAGCAACATCCACAGCTTCATCAGCAGCACCACGGCTTCCCTGCGCACTCACAAGGACTCCAGCAACGTCCTCAGCTTCATCGGCAGTGCCGTGGACGTCCACCACGACTTCTTCACCTTCTCAAGGCTCAGCGATGGCGAAGGGGCTGGCCTCCACGTCTCAAGCCTCCAGCATGCTTGGGTCAATGCCTTAGTTCTTCTCAGAACCCCAAAATCATGGTGCACGTTTTTCGCCCTCTTTTCTCCTCCTGCTCTTGGCTGGGTTGAAAGAAATGGAGCAGAAGAGTGGAGGGATGGAGCAGACGAGCGGAGGGATGGACTTCACAAGAATTGACTGCCCTGAGTCCAGAGTCAAGGAAATTGCCCTATTTCTTCTGAAACTGGCTTTTGGGTACTTGTATTTTAATCAGTTCCAAGTCTCTTTACATGCCTGCGCCAACAAAATGCAGGTGGCACATCGTATTCCAATCAATTTACTTTCGGCTGCCCGATGGCACAAAATATAATTTAATTGGGCTGGCGCGAGGGAGCATAGCGACCGTCAGCGCCCAGCCCCTCTTTTCGACCCAGGTGTACGTTTTTGGGGTTATTGCTAGATCTTAAAATTGATAAGGCTCCTGCTCCTCACAGAAGAATCCAATCGTTCTGATTCTTTTTGCATTGGAAAGAGCATCATCGAATTGTCCAAAACTCGCGAGAAATCGCCCAAAACTTGCAGCAATCATTAGAAAATCACTAAAAACCATTTGTCCGAACTCCTTCTCCTTCTCCTTCTTCTCCTCCTCCGCATCTATTCAATGGACGATAGTAGGTATTGAATCGGCCTGTACTTAAGGCATCAATCGGCAAGGTGCAATGGTAAATCTGTGCAATTAATATGGTCTAAGTCTACTAAGGAAGTAATGCGGCTGTGTGGTTAAGTGGCTTGTCTATTGAACTCGATTCAGAGATGACCAGGTTCAACCCTTCTTTGAGGCAACTTTTTAGTTTTTTTTATCTTAAAAGTGAAAGAAATATGTGGTACCATCGGCAGACCAAAAATCGATTTCCCTGAGTTTTAGTCAAGAAATTTTCTCAAAAATATGTTAATTTGCTAATGAAATTTCATTATATTTTTCATTTTTGAATTTTTGCTTTTTGTTATATTTTTTAAATAAGTTTTTTTATTAACTTTTTTTTTATCTAATAAAATCTTAACTAAATATATAACCAACAATATAAAATTTGTATTTTTACATTACATTACTATATTAAAAGTGGAAGAAATATCTGGTACCATCGGCACGCCAAATGTGGGTCTCTTTTCTCCAAAATTTGGAATTGCCTCGAGTAAAAAGTCAAGGAAATACAATTTCTAGTAGTGGAATCTGCTGCGTCATCTGCATTTTGTTTTTGGGCGCGCATGGAAAGAGACACTGAACTGCGCGCCAAAAACAAAATGCAGCTGTCCAAGCAGCAGATTCCACTAGTAGAAATTGTATTTCCTTGACTTTTTACTCGAGGCAATTCCAAATTTTGGAGAAAAGAGACCCACATTTGGCGTGCCGATGGTACCAGATATATTAAAATTAAGTGTTTTGATAAAAATAATATGGAAAAGTAGGGTAAACATTTTTCAACAACGTACTTTAAAAACTCAAAAACACTTTTGACGACCCTGCAAGGTAGCAGTTGCGTCAATAAATCAGCTTTAGTCGGTGTTTGAGTGCTTTATCAAGCATCTGATGCCAAGCGGTGCCTAGAGGTTATGCAAGGGCTGAAGCGCAAAGAAAAGAGAATAGGATCATTGAGAGTGTTGGCGGGATGAAATAGAGGCCTTTCGATCCACCCTTCGTCGCAGCACTCCGCCCCTGTCCGGCCGATTCGCGTTCGCCCCCGCAATCGCCCAACGCAACAGCTCCAGCTGGCAATCATTTCCTTCTTTGCCATGGCCCAGGGCGCCATCAATTCAGGCAGGGGGAGCATTGGAAGGAAGTGATTGATTAATTCATTAAGTGAGTGGTCTAGCAGGATACATGGAAGGGAGTCTAGAACCTTCTGCTTCGTTGTAAGTTGTTCTGTAGGTGCGCTTTCCGTCCAAGCGGCGACCAGAAGCAGAGCGCAGAGCATCAGCAGAGTATTCATGCTTTTAGCTGTAAATGAGGATGCGTCCAGCGATGATAAGACGAGTTCACTCCAACACCAGCCGTCATAGAAAATGCGCCGCTAATTTGATCTCAAGGGAAGGATGATAGAAGACAAAACAAACAGCTAAAGCACCGTCAACAATTTCATAATCGCTTCCTATGGGAGTCTAATTGCTTTGGTTGAGTCAAAGCAAAGAGAGCTGGGTTTGTAAAAGTATTGAGAAAGGCGGGCGGGTGACGAAAGCAGTTGTGTGTGCTATTGGGTATGGGGTTAAAGGTCAGCAGTGTCTGGGGGTGGGCTGGTCGGTGTGCGAGTGTATTTGTTTGGGCGTGGCGGTAACTGGTGAATGGTACGCGTTTGGTTCCGTCCGCCCACCTCATCAGCTTTAAAGGCCCCGAAGAAATTAATCCCGTTTTCAGCCAGACACTGCCGAAGAAGACCGAGGCAATTGGAGTTTTTGCCGCTTGACCTTTCCAACTGATCTTTTTGGCAGAAATTGAGCCCCGGGCGACGGGGAAGGAGATTTTCGTAGCCTTTTAGTTGCGTCTCGGAGAAAATTGGATGAAAATGATGTTGCCGACAACGTGCAGAGTTAAAGAATGGAAAAGGGAAGAATTCTAGCCTTTAGAGGCCTTACTTTTACCAAACTAAGACGTTCATTTAGTCACTATGGAAACAATTGTTCCCCAAATCATTCACGTGAAAACTTTTCTATCCCCATAGCATTCTCAAGTCAAATGGGTCTTTTCCCAACGAATACGTCTTTCAGGGGTTTTCAATCTTGTGCCATGTTTACGGTTGTTTCCTTTACGTCGCCGCTTCAAAGGTAAAAAATACCATGCACCTCAACAAGTGTCCAAATAGAAAGCCACAGAGCGAAAATGGCAGACCAGAAGAGATAGAGCTTTTGCATGGCAGGCATGGAAGGAAAAGGCCGGAGGAGCACAGCTGGACAGCTGAGACCATGGCTTAGTCCCCCCGCCCCCCCCCCCGTGTTCATGGCAGGAGCAAGAGAAGGGCTTAGGCTGTGATGTGCGGGGAGGCCAGCAGAGCTGTGGGCCCCGGATTTGCTCAGCAGGGGCAGAGAGGAGGGCCTAGACTGAAGAGATGCGCTTTTCTCACCAGCACCCCACATGCACCCCAGCTCACTTACCCCTCAGCAATAGGCGGGGAGGGGGGCAAACGACCTATTCCCACTTTTTGCACCACTGGCTTTCTCTCTCTGGGCAGTGCATTTGGTTGGGGGGAGTCTGCTTCGTGTGGGGGCTGCAGGAGGGAGTGGCAGCTATCCGATTAGCTGCTCACAATACTCGCTGGCTTCTCTTTCCCATTGTATTCGGCTCTTCTACTTCTTTACGCTCTTATGCTTTGGCTGCCTTGCCCATTTGCCATAATTGGGCAGAAGATAGGCTCAGATGGCTAATTATGCGCATCTCTCTGCTAGTGATCTGCATGAGCACAAGGTGGCTGGAGCAGAAAACCAGTTATCGTCCCTGAGCATTTGCGCAGCTGCCCTCACGCTGAATCCCCTGCTCGCTCCCCCATTCATTCCTGGTTCAGGAGTTCTTGCCAGATTCCAAGCATTTGGGCCGTTTGCAAAGTCAACAGCAAGGAGTGCATTGCCCTTTCGCAGTGGAAAAGGATTGGTGGAAAGGGTGCTAGACGCGGAATCTTATCTGCAGCCCTTGTGTTCCCACCTCCTCCTCTTTCCAGCGCATGGCAGACAATGGGCTGGCTGTGAAAACTCGCCACCGCCTCTTGTTTTACACGCCCACTTCCACACTTACGCACCCCCTCCATTCTCTCCCGCCCCACTCGTCATGGCTGCCAGTGAGGGGTCCGTTTTTTGCCTCCACTCCTTTTCCTGCTTCTATGCTCCGGCTAGCATTCCAGGCCCAAGCTGAACCACTACGGATTTCAGAAAGAGGCGGACCCCGCTCAGGAGGTTTCCCCGAATTGCTTTTTATACTTAGAGGAGGATGATGAGTGAAGATTTGAGGAGTTTGAAAACAACTACATTCCAATCATCGAGCGTCGGAGTCGCCGATGGGCGGAAATTTTGGGCGATGCCAGTGCCACCGATGTTGCCATCAATGATCCCAGAGGTTCAGCTCCTTCAGCTCTTCCCTCAGTCAAAAAGGCGGGCTTCTGCAGTGAAGCGTTTCATCCGCAAAGGCATCCCGCCCGAACTCCGCTCCCAGGTTGGAGGCTGATGGGGGTGGGATGAGAGGTGGTGGAAAGAGGTGTGATTGCTCAGCTGTGGCCGCTGGTGGCAGGAGCGGAGGAGGCCATGCGGAAGTATCCCAAGGAGTACACCCGCCTCTCCAAGATCGACCTGGCCCAAGCTGCCGGATATCAAATTGGACTCGGTTTTTATTCGCACCTCGTCATCTATCGGCTATTCCAATCTGCCCTGTCAGGCAAGCTGACTTTGTCGTCGCACTATTGGCCGTTATTAGACTCTGATGTAATGGGGATGAAGCAAGGCTTGCAGATTTGCACCGAACATTTCCGGAGAACGAGTTCTTCCGGAATGCAGAGAGCGGGCTAAAGGAGCAACTGGTCCAGGTCCTCCACTGCCTCGCCGTCAAGCACCCAAATGTCGGCTACTGTCAGGTTCTCTTCCACCCTCCCGCCTAGCCTGAGGCGATCCAAGCTCTCCTCACAGGGACTCAACTACATAGCGGGTATGGTGCTGCTGGTGGAGAAGGACCCGGAGCGTTCCTTCTGGACCGTAGAGAGCCTCGTCTCCGAAATCATCGACTACTATACCGCTGAAATGCACGTTTGGCCCTTCTATTCGTTCCTTCAGTGGCCCTGTATTCTTTTATCACATTTCACTGCCTAGACTTGGCACTGAAGAAATATTGGCAGAATATGTTGTTGAGGGTCTGAAAGTGGACGTGGAAGTGCTGCGGGAGCTGATAAAGCAGAGGTCGAAAGAGTTGGACGCCTTCTTCGAGCGCATGGACTTCGACCTACTCCTCGTCGTCTCCAAGTGGTTCATCTGCTGGTTCATCGACGTCCTGCCTCTTCAAGTATACACCCTTTCTACTCCCCTCTCCTTCCCAACCTCAGCATACCTTGACAGACACTGCTGCGAGTCTGGGACTGCCTCCTTCATGAGGGCCCAAAGATCCTGTTCCGTGTGGCTCTTACGCTCATTCTCAAGCACAAGGTAAGCAGGCAGGCGTTGGGGATAGGAAGAGGAATGCTGAGTGACTGGCTGTCTAGACAGAGCTGATGGAGGCGAAGCACTTTGGGGAGCTGGTGGAGAAGCTGCAGAAGCTGCCCAACTCCGACTACACTCGCGACTGTCACGCCTTCCTTCACGTTTTCAGTCTCACTCAGGAGGAAAGGATGGTTGGAAGAAAAGGGGTTGTACAGGACATCTTCACTCTACCGGGTACCTTGTCCAGCAAGACCATCGACGCTCTACGCCAGAAGCACCGCGCTTTGGCCCAATGACAATGATTAGGCTGTCATCTTGGAGGATGATTGAGCATTATTCTATTCATCACCATGCTGCCCCCGTCGGCTAACCCTGTCCTTATTTATGTTGCAAGCTTAATCTTCTGGCTTCTATTCTCTACGATAAACGCCGGGCATTAACTTAGATGTCAGCGTAATGGAACAGGTCAGATGAACTTAGTTTTATTGATGAACGAAGATCATGGTTAGTGAAGGCGGTGGATATTGGCTTTGGATGTTAGCTTGTGAAGCTTATAAGCGCTCTTCTCAGCAACTTCGAATATCTCTGGATTGAATGGCTTGCATAGCTTGCACAAATTATGAATAGTCGGCTCATAGCTGAAGCATCTTATGAATAAGTAGAGCATAGCACAATCCAGACTTGCTTATAAAAGCACACCAGTTAAACCATCCGCCAAAAACGAGAAAATGTTTGTTGGTATTTTGATGCTACTTCTGTTGTCCGCATCAATTAGTGAAGGTATGCTCAAACATTTAGGTGTGGAAAGGTTTCACCACATTTTTTCAGAACGCAGTGTGAAAGGGTTTGTTCATAATTGATGGTAGCCTATTAATCGAATGACAAGGGTACCCGTTCATTGGTTTTAAAACGTCAAAATTTGGGAAGATGAAGAATTTATTTCTTTTCTTTTAAGCTTCCACGACAATTCGTTTTACGATTCACGTCCGCCATAGTATAATTTCCCAAAGCAACAACAATACTATCAGCAAGCATATAAACATTTACCACTATATACTGATACTGATTACTATATGCGGCATGCATTTACTGTTTGGAAGCAAATCATGGGCCAACACCATTAATCAATAGGAAAAGCAAAAATTCAAAGCCAAATCGCACTTTTCTTTCAGACACTAAAAAAGTATAGGCTCAGCCATTATTTTTGAAAAAAACAGCCCATCATCAGCCTTGCCAATGAGAAGATACTTTCAGGCTTCCGACACGACCGAGGCCCAGTTTGGCGCTGTTAGAATGAGTCCTTTTTATGTCAGACATAAGAAAGGCAGTGGTCTATAGTTCTGAACGAAGACGATCGGGCTAAGGCTTGCTCCCAATGCAAATACTTCTGCGATGTGAAGCTGCATATAATGAGCTCGACCAATATGCCTGAGAAATTGAGTTTTCAAACATTTGTAAGTATTGCCATATTTTGACCGGATATTTACAAATAGATGCGTGATTTTCAGGTTCAGTGCGTGGCCGACTGCTTAAAGACCGTCTGTCGCTACCTAGCCCCATAATTCCACAAAACATTAGTGATCAGTGAGTGATAAAAGCCCATTTGCCCTTCCCAAAAGAAACTGCAACTGTAATGCTGGTGTTCCATGCAGTGCAATCACAGGAAGCATCGATTATAGCCAAGCTGCGGCACGCAAAATTTTTGAGAAATTTTAGTCATTTTATTTTCCTCTGCCGCTTCAAAAGTTGCCTGAGAACAACTTTAAGCATAATACAAACATAAGTATTTTGAAAGGTCAATTAAAAAAATTTTTTTAACACAAATCCTAGGATCTATAAAATTTGTTTTTCTCCGCAATGAACCCATATTTAGGCCAGGGTTTTTATGGTTGAGATCACAACTACATGGTCCAAAGTCATGGCTGATTCACGATTTCCATCTCAAAGCTTAGATTTTCGAGAAGTGGACGATCCTCTCTAAATCCTTTCGCAGACCATCTCTTAAATGTGCAGTGCAAGAAACATTGAAAAAAGGCGCCAATAGACTCAGAAGGTGCGGGAGAAAAGGCAGCCGGCTTGACGCTGGCGTAGCTGGAGCACCCTTCTTCTGGCCATTGAGCGACGCTTGGCAGCCTCCTCCTGCCCCTCTTTCACACACGCCACCGACTCCCTTCGCATCTTCTCCTCCTACAACCTTCACCTCTTACTACCCTCCCACCGCCGAACAGCTCACCTCCTTCAGCCACTCCTTCTCCTTCTCCCGTGCCTCCTTCTCCCTTCGATGTTTGGCCTGCTCGGCCTGTCTCTGCTCATGCTCCTCACTCAGCATCGCCTCCAGGCCGCCCACCAACTTCTCCACGCCCTCCATTTTCCTCTCTTCCTTTTCCTCCACCACTTTCACCTCAGTAGACACTGAGAAAAAGCCAGCAATAAGCTGCCCAGCCTCCAGCTAAGCAAGGCAACGGTTCATGTCCTGATGCAGGAGGTTGGCGTAGGCGAACTGGTCGTAGAAGTCCAGGTTGCTGAGGGTGGAGCGGCGGCGGCGATTGCGGGGTTCCTGGGAGAGACGAGTTTCCGCCGCCTGCAAGGCCGCCGCTTCCTCCTCCGCCCTCCACTCCTAAAAGGCCTCTGCCTTTTTGAATGGCCAGAAAAAGAGGGGCATAATGCCTCTATTCGAATGAGGCGCGGGAAGGCGTGCCGAAATTGGTGATAGAAGGGCCGCAGGCGTCGCGGGAGTCCAAGCAGACGAAGCGAGGGTGCCAGAGGAGCCCAGGCGTGGAGCAGCTGGTCCAGACTCTCACCGGGCTCTAGCTGGAAGCTGGGCCCCAGAATCAGCGTCCCCAGCCCGTCCATCTGGCTCACAAGGGACTCCAGCTCCCCCGCCTCCTGCAACTGCTCCTCCTCTAGCTCCTCCTGCAAGAGCTGGAGGGGTAGCCTGAGGAGTGGGGAAGTCGGTGGGGTTGAAGATGAGGCCGGTGAGGGTGTGGGGCAGCCAGAAGAGCACATCCAAGGCCATGGCCCAGGTGTTCGTGGCCAAGCTCAGCCGTCTGGCGCTGCCCAGGCTTAGGCACAGCCACTTGGGGGTTCTACTCTGAGGATACTACATTTCCGGATAGGCGGAATACTTTAAGGTGACGCTGAAATCGCTGCTGCTGTGCGGAGGGCAGCAAATCGATGGCCCTCAAATCCAGTGACACAGCCTCCAGGCACTGGAAGTTGAGACAGCCCACTTCCTCCTCCTTGGCCGCATCGTTGGAAATAGGAAGGAAGCCTACAGCCTTGACATTCATTCCATGCCTCTCTTATCTGCCAGTCTACCAATATCCAGAGACTGGAGCTTTGTGAAGGGAGCGAGCTCTGTGAAGGTACGAAAAGGATGGAGTTTGTGATGACGGAGGCTTTGGATGTCCGCGTGTTCGTGCCTCAGATAGTGCCAGATGGCCGCCAAATCATTCTCTGCAATGCGCAGGATATAGAAGAAGCTAAGAACTCGGCTGCTGGGCCAGAAAACCCTGGAACTCATCACCGAACAGGTCCAAATTGGCGTCTCCTTTCTCTAGTTCTTCTTGAAACTGCTGCCAGATGTAGGTATTCCGATTCTTGACAGAGACCAGTTCTGAGCTGTCCATGCTGCCGATGAGCTCAGCAGTGTTTTCTGTCAGAGGCCTAATAGCAGTGTGGATAGAGTACGCATTGTGGCGTGAGGCTGGGAGTTGAAAAGAGCATAAGTGGATTGGGATTGGAATTATCCTCAGCCAAACCGCGCGCGGGCTGGGCTTAGACGCAGTAGGACTAGAGACAGGAAGGCCGTCATGTTTTTGCTGCAAACACCAGGTTAAACATGTTTTTTGTGCCCTGGAATCCAACTGC
>JASANA010006971.1:0-23193 GCA_030248095.1 Ptycholaimellus sp. GST1_10
GGATAACTGTTCCAGTCATATCCTGGACCAGGGCTGAAGGGATAGGAGTCCCTTTCTTATGCTTGATAACCTTGCAAACCTCATCTGACCAGGTTCCCCGCCACTTCTTTTCCATATTGGGGATACGGTCAAGGCTAACGCGAACAAAACTACCAATGGGGGTAATTGGGGTTGGGGGCCGATGGGTTGGCGAGGTAGTTGCCGGAGCAGAGGCGATCGTATTGCGAGGGCTCAGGGCGATTGGTTGGATGGGTGGAAGGAGGTGGCTGGGAAGTTGTTGTGAGTGCGGGGAAGGGCTCCTTGGGCGGCGGCGCGGGCCTTGGCCTCGACGCGGCAGATGTTGACCAGCTCATGGTAGCCGATCTCCAGAGAGAGGTTGGCGCGGGCGCGGGAGTTCATCTGGTCCAGCACCACGGAGTCCGGCAGCTTCTCAAAGAGGAGGAGGGCGTGGGAGTTCAGGTCTTGGACTCCGTGCTGGTGAATCTGCACTCCGATGCGGTGCAGGTCATCGGCGAGGGCGTAGAGGGCCTCGGCGGTGGCGTTGTTGCACATCTTCTTGACTTGCTCCAGGGATCGGAGTAGCTTGGTCTTCTGGGCGAAGGCATTGCCGTAGTTGTCCTTGAGGATGGCCAGGGCGTTGTCGTAGTCCTTCTCCTCAAAGTTCTGGCACCAGGTGACTGCTGTCTTGGCCGGTCTCTTGAGACACTCCATGAGCTTCTCCAGCTTGTCCACGTTGCTCATCTCGCGGTTGGAGTGGTAGTAGTGGTTCCACCACTTGAGCCAGACGGGGAACTTGGAGAGGTTCTTGCCATCGAAGTGGCGGGTGGGGGGTTGCTGGAGATGGCTGAAGAGGCTCTCGGAGGGCAAAGGACGCAACTGGGAACCGGAGAAGAGGGGAGGCTGTGTCATCACTCCCGGGGTCCGGTTGGCGAGGCCGTGAGTCCAGACTGGGGCAGGCTGCTTGAGGTCAGGAGTAGAAGTGGCCGTGGGCAGAGTCTGGTCCTTGGCAGTGGCTAGCTGGCGTTGGATGCAGATGTTGTCAAGGCGGAGGTTGTCGAGGACGGCGGCAACCTGGACCTTGTTGTCCTGGTACGCTGCTTCCTTCTGCGCCAACTCTTTCTCCAGATGCTGAAGACGAACTTGAACAGCCTGCAGGGCCTGCTGGGCCTCCTTGCGTTCCCGTTCCTGGGCCTGCTGGGTGGCAAGGTTCTGGGTACAGAGGCGCTCCAGCTCTGCCTGAGCCTTGATCCGGTCTTCTCATTGGAGCTCTGCTTGTTGCCGAAGGTCTTGTTCTCCAGCTTGAAGCTCTTGGAGTTGGGCTTTGGCGGCGATGCAAAGGCGAGTTTGCTCAGAACAGTGGAGGCAGAGGTCGGTGATGACCTTGCCCTGTACTTCCAGTCGCTCCTTCAGCTTCCAGAACTCTCGGGGCTCCTGAAGCTCCTGAGGCTCTTGAGGCTCTGTGGCAGTTGGCTGCGGAGTGGCGTCGGTGTCGGGAGCAAAGCAGCCGGTGTGCTGGGTGGGGTTGGCGGAGACGATGAGGGTGTCGGGGTCCACGATGTCCTCGATGGATCTGTTGTGGTTGGCGATGTCTACAAGGTGTTCCTGGCGGTTAGTTGCCTCCACCTCCTCCTGTACACGCTGGCGCCCCTCCTCCTCCACCTTGGACTGGGCCTTGGCGGCGGCTTCTTCACTGCGGGTCTCCTCCTCGAGATGCTCTTCTGCCTTCTCCATCTCGATGGCTGCATGGCATAGGTCAACCTTGGCCTGCTTCTGCTTGTCCTCCGTTGTGGCCTCCCGGGCGTTGATGGCATCATAGGCGAGACAGGCATCCATGTAGCACTGCTGCCAAAACTGATTTTTGGAGATACTGGACTGTTGTTGGTGCTCCAGGATGCGGCGTCCTTCTGGGAAGCGTTGGTCCGCTAGTCCCGAGCCCGTGTCATCCAGTGTCTCCAGCGTCCCCAGCTCCTCCTTGTCGTCTTGCTCCTCCTCCTCCTCTCCTTGCTCCATGTCCACCTCGTCCGGGGCTCCATGCGCTGGGCTACGGTTGTCGGTGACAACGGTGAGCTGTGGCATGGCCTTGCGGATGAAGGAGTAGGTGCGGCTGGAGTTGGGGTAGAGCTTGAGGGCAAAGAGCTGTTGGACGAAGGGGCGAGGCTCGCAGTCATTGGCGATCTTGCAACGTGGGCAGGTGTAGCGGGAGAGGATGTTGGAGGGATCGATGCAAAAGGAGCGGAAGGCATGGAGGGCAGTCTTGTAGAGGGTAGTGGAAGCACCCCCCAAGCACAAAGTAGGCGCCTGCTCCACTGATGCAGAGGATCTTGTTGCACTGCTGGCAGCGGAGGCAGGTGGAGTGATGGGAGAGGACTGGGCAGATGAGGTTGTCGCAAGGGCTGTTGTCCAGCACAACGCAGGAGTGGGTGTGCTTGGAGATGGCAACGTCCTCATCGGTGAAGTCCATGGTGAGCAAAGGGGATGTAGAAGAGGAGGAAGGAGAGGTTGGGGCACCTGATCTGAGCTTGCGAAGCAAAGCAAAGTTGCTGCAGCTGGCGTCCTTTCCGAAGTCCTTTCCCCTGGCTATACAGGCTCCATTCAACGCTGTTGGGGTGGAAGTGGTAAGTTGGGAGGAGAGGGGATGA
Organism: Ptycholaimellus sp. GST1_10; assembly: GCA_030248095.1. Lineage (NCBI taxonomy): Eukaryota > Metazoa > Nematoda > Chromadorea > Chromadorida > Chromadoridae > Ptycholaimellus > Ptycholaimellus sp. GST1_10. The sequence continues at coordinate 2,640 of JASANA010006971.1, forward strand.
GGATGATGCAATCCTATGCCCCGACAGCGTTGGCGAGGGTGTGCAAGATGTTGATGAAGGAGACGCGCTTCTTGCAGAGGCTGGAGGGCTTGGCGGAGCCGGAGAAGATCACGGTGTCGCGCAAGCACAAGACCTCCACCACCAAGCTTTTCTTAGAAGGCTTCCCAAAAGTGTGGGGCAGAGAGAGAAGTGAGTAGGTGGAGCCCAGCGGGCGAGCTGTGTCTGGGGAGTTGGCGTGACAGGTGGGGGATCATTGAGCGTGGAGCGTATGAAGTGGGGGAGGAGGGAATGGCTCTCACAGCGAGGACTACCGTCTCCCAACACCATTAAATATGGGGTTGCTCAGCATACATACTAATATTAAAAACATTTTGTCCATCAGAAACCAAAAAAGTAGCCTTTCAATGTGCTTAATATATATTCAAGAGCTTCACCGTCTGTTCCAATTTTTTGCTATTTTGTTTCCATTGCTATTACTTATGGAGTCCTGCAGTCGCAGATATAAGTCGTGCTATTCCAAAAAACTTACATTGTCAACCACCAACTCTTCGAAAATGAAACCTAATGCAACAATTCCTACAACAATTATAAATTCAAGCGCTCAAGAACCTGTATTAGCATATGCTTTATCTGGCAAGAAATATGAAGAAGACAAAATCATCCCTCAAGAGTTAGATTGTCCCAAGAGTCCAACATTTGTTTCAAATACAGAAAACACTCAGCAAACTAAACGTATAAAGTTTGCTCCAAAAGGCAGAGTAAGGTACATACCATGTGATCAGCAAGAACCATGGGAAATGAACAAATCAAGGCTGGAACCTAATCCTGAGCGAAGAAATCATGTCTTAAGAACTATTAGCGAGCGTGGAGGTTGGATTCTTGACAATTCGTTTGCTGGAAATAAGAAGGAAGCCCCTTATATTTTTAATCACCCACACACCCTGGAATTACCAAACGAAACTTTTGCTGATGAACCTGAACCACTATTTAGTGAATAAATGTTGAAAATGTCTTTTTCTTAACATCATTATGAATGTCATACATATTGTCCTATTTATTTTTATATAATACACCAGAACATAATACTGTTGTTTTTGCGCGGCCGAAGGCCGCGGCGGGGGCGGGGAGGGGGGCCCGACACCCCCGAGCAGCGCCGCCGCCCCCCACCCCGCCTCCCCTTCCCCCCTCCCCCCATATCTCGCTGGTCCGCTTTTTCCAACCATCCAGCCATTCCCCTCGTTTCCCTCCACTTCCCGTATAAAAACCCGATATCGCCCAACCGCCCCCACACACAACCCACCACACACCACAGCTACCCACAACACCCACAACTACCATACACCCCCCACCAAACTCCCCCTCCCAACCCCCACCACTTACCATACCCCATTCACCTCTTCCCATATATATATTTCTTTCCCCCTCCCTTTTTCAACAAATTCTATTTTTTATTATTGAGGCATTTTTTGGGCTTGACCCTCCAAAACCACTCTAATTCTCAACACAAAATCAAAATCACTTTTTTAACAAATTATTTTTTATAAGTCTATATTAATTTTACGTAATTTTTCGATTTTTGCCAAAAACTCAATTTTTTGATGTTTCAAAGTACGAAAATTAATAAATACTGGTTTTTCAATGAAATTGGCTGATTTTAGGCAGATTCGTGTCGAGGTGCTATCTTGAAGCTGGCAAAAGGAATTTGAAATATTTGTTATTTCTAGTTTATGGACAAAAATAAATTCTTGATGTTTCAAAAATTTGAAATCATAAATCGATGGTTTTTCAATGAAATAGTTGAATTTTGGCATGTACGCTCTAATGGTGATATATTGAAGTTGATAATAGAATTTTTCGACAATTTATTATTTCTTGATTTATAGTCAAAAATAAAATTTGATGTTTCAAAAATTCGAAATCATAAATTATGGTTTTATATAGTTAGATTTGAGAAGTTGTGCGGAGATTTAAAGAGTTAAAAGGAATTGTTAGTTATTATTGGAAAGGCGCGCATTGAAGCGAGAAACCTTTAATTAGAGAAAGGGGACATTACAATTGACATTGAGATGTGAAAGCATTTTAAAAATAGTCAATGCAAGAACTATTTGTATCAATTCTTACCATTAATTATTAATAATGACGTAAAAGCATGCCCCCTCCCCTACGCACACTGCTTCCCTCACCATCTCGAAATGGAGGGACTGAGGGGCTGCTCCAGCTCATAGTATTGCTGCAGGGATTCATCGTCTTCGCTGCAAATGGAACTGGCTTTAAATTATTTTTTGAGTTTAAAAGGCAAAAAAAATTTGGCCTAGGAGGGAGCTTGGGCATCCCCTTTCTGTTGTCCTGCTTTATTATTCGGAGAGGGCGAAATGTAAATTGAACAAAATTATTTAGTGATTTTTTGAATATTGGGGTTTAAAGCAAAGAAATCGCTCATTCCATTTCATTTTGCATCGTAAACCCAACTTTATACACATCAATCGAATCCTAATAAAATTCTGCATTCGCCCAATGCGTTTGTTTTCACGTTTTCATACCTTTTGAGGAGGTTACAGGTCAAAAACAAGTCAATGTTTTCAAAATTTCGAAATTTTCACTCATTCATGATTTTCTCAAAAGTTTGTTGAAAATGCCCCTCAAAACATAAAATTAAAAAAATAAAAATTATAGTTTATTTGAATATGCCCCCCCCCATCCCCCCTGGATTGTTTTGGTCATTGAAAACAAAATAACAAAATTATTTTACCTTTTGGTCTATGTTAAAGGGCCCCCCCCCTCAAAACAGTTCCAAATAGAAGACATGTTGAAAATGATTTATATAGCATTGTTTTTGCAGTACTACCTAGCCAAGGATGGCAGCCAACTATCCTGAAATAGAAATTGGTCATGCTACATCCGGTTTGGGGGGGGCATTTTCAACAAACTTGAGAAAATCATGAATGAGTGAAAATTTCGAAATTTTGAAAACATTGACTGTGGCTTGTTTTTGACCTGAAACCACCTCAAAAGGTATGAAAACGTGAAAACAAACGCATTTGGCGAATGCAGAATTTTATTAGGATTCGATTGATGTGTATAAAGTTGGGTTTAGGATGCAAAATGAAATGGAAAGAGCGGTTTCTTTGCTTTAAACCCCAATATTCGAAAAATCACTAAATAATTTTGTTCATTTTACATTTCTGTCCATAAATCCAGTTCAACTGCATGAAATTCAAAACGGACAACTGCACAGAGATTCCCAAGGTCCACTCTAAGCCACATATAGATCAGCCTATAAACGTCAAAAATAATTTTCCACTCCTCTTTATCATTTGTCTAACAGCTTATATATAACCTCTCTTAATCAAGTTTTACTCTAGCTGTACTAAATATTTTTTGATGAAAATTTGTCACAATATGCGTTTAATTGTTTTAAACATTATGCTAAAACTTTGGACCAAACAGATTCTATCCATTGGGTTTATGACTGTATATGTTATGTGAGTCAACAAGTCAAAGCACACCCAATAAATTCTTTGAATTTTTGTTTATCAATAAATATTTGCAGTTTTGATTATCCGTTCAGGTCATAAAAATCAGAGTGGGATTTATATGTATAATTGTTTATTACAAGCCAATTAATTCAAAAATTATAGTAAAAAGACAAAAAAGACTCATTAAATTGAGCAAAATTCTAAGTTTTTATAGTGAATTTCTTTATATTGATTCACATAAAAAATTCAATAATAAATCTTTTATATTAAGTCTGTTTGACCCAAAAAAATCACAACTTAGAAACCTAATAGTCGCATATTGTGACAAAGTTTCATCAAAAAATATTAATTGCAGTTGCAGTAATAGTTGCTTAAAAAGATGACGGTTTTTAGTGCCCGGCCCTGTACAAGTCATAAGTTTCATAAGTTAAATGTCATGGTTTTATTGTAATTTTTATTTATTGGATGTGGTTGTGCAGAATATTAAATTATTGCTAAAACTTAACCTGAAATTGTAAGCATGAATCTGCATTTATTAATGGTCATGGAATTAGCTAGGCATTTTATGAAAACACCTTTTGTGATGAAAGTTTGATGAAACATAAAAATCAGGGAAGAACCATAATTGTGATCAAAAAAGAATTGCTCGATACAATGAACTTCGCACGCATGTGTTTAAAATCATGTCATAAACCATGAGTTTACATCCGTTTGACACAAAAATTTAAGGCAATACAGGGTGATTCCTCCCAATTTTGTCACTCAGATAAACATTCATAAATATAGCCAGAAAATATTTAGAGTTCTATTTTTTACAGGTAAGTATCCCTAACACTGTGAATAATAATGGGATCCAAGATGACTCTACTTCTAAAATTTTGCAAAAACTGTTTTTCTTCAGTTGAAAGCCAGACAGTGTTGCTCAAATTAATGCATACGAAAGATAGCCATTTCATAGGAAAGACCAAAAATGCCAACGTTGTATAAAGTCACCGAATCTGTCATTGTCCACCTTCATAAGTCTGGTCAGGTCAATGCTCAAAATCGTCATGTCATGTCAGCCAAGCCCCCCTTCAGACAGGCAGTGGCATACGTGATCAAGGCACATTGCAGGACCCCTTCTAGAGCCAGCTTTCCCGATCACCCTGCGGCAAGTTAACAACAGTCCGCAGTCCGCACATCCGCCATCAGGAAGTCCGTCCTCACCAAAATCACAAGAATTCTGCATCTCCGTCTGCATGGGGTTTGCTATCACACCATGTGATAACTGGTACAAGACAACTTGAGCTTGTGGACATACAAAACTGACGGTGATTCCTCGCGGCATCCCTGCCAATGCAGCTAATCACTTGCAGTTCATCCTCAGTGTCAAGGCATCCCATTTGGCCCATCGGCTCTTCTTACGTGGGCTCTGGCTCATCATACAGGATGGCGCTCCATCACGCACAGTCAGGACTACAACATACTGGTTTCTTGCCCACAACATCAATTTCATCTCTCCCCAAGAATGCTCCCCTCCAGCCCTGAACCCTTTTACCGTGTATAATGTATCATTTGAGCAGGGCTATCATTTGAGGCAAAAATGGATGCAAGATCACTTAAATATTAGTATGTGGTGATTTATTAACCAAAAATCAGCAAGTAAATAGCCAAAAACCCTACCTATAACCATTTTCCAATAAAATGTATTAACATTTATTTAAACTGAAAAATTTACGCATTTCAAGCCAAAACCAACCAATATACGAAATTGTACCCAAAACATTTACTCATACAAATTGAAATAAAACCACCAGTTTCAAACCATTTGACACCAAATCTTTACACATTGTACCTAGTAATTACATGCAACTTCTGATCAAATTTCATCAAAAAATAGTGTGTGGTTGTGGAGATATAGATAGTTGAAAAAAATCGCGAAAACCGCCTCCCCCCACGGTAACTTACCTATGGTGCTATTTAGAATCAAAGATGAATCAGAAGCCCCATACATCTGTGCAGCCCCTCATCTGAACCCTAAATCATGAGTGAACCTATCCCCATTGACATCCTCCAGAAAGCCTGTCAGTGTCAGTCTGTTCTCAAGAGGCTTTGAAAGAAGCTTGAGTAGAATACATTGATAATAGTGGATTGTAAAATGACTACATTTCTTTTTAGCATTTGATTATTGCTTTGATGTCCATTATGCATGAATGATACACTATGAGAACAGCATTTGCAAAGAACTGTGCAGAACTGCTGTTCCTTCATCATGAGCACCAATATTTGCCAATCCCCCTTTAATCACTGAGAAATATCCTGCTTTCGTATCATTTGCATCAAGAGGGCAAAATGAATGCTGGAGCACGTCAGACATAGTAATTTTAAGCATCATCTGCTGCTAAATATCACATAGCCACCATGTCAGCATTCACGGAGAAGAACATGGATCTGTTCAGCATTAAGAAGAGCACCAACTTCGAGTCTATGATTATATCAAACAGTTAAAATTAAGGTCCATCAACTTGCATAAAAGGTTGTCAGGCATAAGTTTTAACAAGTATATGGCGCAGAGCGCAATAGGTGACCGCGGAACTCTCAACATACCCCATTTTTCAACCTTTCTACCCAAAAAAGTAATGTTTCAAATGCTCCGGAACTTGTTCCACCTCTTCAGATATTCCTAAAATTTTATTACCTTTAAGCAAAAAAAAAGTTTGTGCAAATCCGTTGAAAATTTGCCATTTATCAACATACCCCATTTTTCAACCTTTCTACCCAAAAAAGTAATGTTTCAAATGCTCCGGGACTTGTTCCACCACTTCAGATCTTCCTAAAATTTTATTACCTTTCAGGGAAAAAAAAGTTTTTCAAAATCCGTTGAAAATTGAGCCTTTTATAGCATACCCAAATTTTCAACATTTCTACCCAAAAAAGTAATGTTTCAAATGCTCTAGGACTTGTTACACCCCTCCAGATCATCATAAAATTTTATTACCTTTCAGGGAAAAAAAGTTTGTCAAAATCCGTTGAGAATTGAGCCTTTTACAGTATACCCAAATTTTCAACATTTCTTTCCAAAAAAGTAATGTTTCAAATGCTCGTAAACTGGTTCCACCCCTCCAGATCTTCCTAAAATAGCATTACCTTTCAGGAAAAAAAAAGTGTGTCCCAATCCGTTGAGAATTCGCCCGTGGACAGCATTTCCAGGAACATATATTATATATATATATGTACATATATTTTTTTATATTTTATATATATATATAAAAATATATATAAATATATATATATATATAAAAATATATATAGATATATATATATAAATATATATAAATATATATATATATATGTATATATATATACCTGAGGAAAAAAGTTTATTAACCTCTATAGACCATGGAGCGGCCCTTCGGGCCGCTCCGCGGTCAAACATTTGTTCAAATCCCATTGAAAATTCGCCTTTTCTCAGCAAAGCCGATTTTTAAACTTCCTCCCAAAAAGTAATGTTTCAAATGCTCCCGGGACCAGTTCCACGCCTACAGATATTCCCAAAATTTAATACCCTTTGAGGAAAAAAAAGTTTGTCCAAATCCATTGAGATTTCGCCATTTCCCAACATACCCCATTTCGACCTCTCTACCCAAAAAAGTAATGTTTCAAATGCTCCGGGACTTGTTCCACCACTTTCAGATATTCTTCAAAAAATTTATTACCTTTCAGGGAAAAAAAAGTTTGTCAAAATCCGTTCGAAAATTGAGCCTTTTTACAGCATACCCGGATTTTCGACATTTGTACTCTCAAAAAAATAATGTTTCAAATGCTCTGTAGACTCTGTTACACCCCTCCAGATCTTCCTAAAATTTTATTACCTTTCAGGGAAAAAAAAGTTTGTCAAAATCCGTTGAGAATTGAGCCTTTTACAGTATACCCAAATTTTCAACATTTCGACCCAAAAAAAAATGTTTCAAGATGCTGGGAAACTGGTTCCACCCTTCCAGATCTTTTTCCCTAAATGCATAACCTTTCAGGAAAAAAAAAAGTCTGTCCCAATCCTCTTGAGAATTCGCCCGTGGGCAGCATTTCCAGGAATATATATATATAGATACCTGAGGACAAAAAATTAGTAACCTCTATAGACCGGAGCAGTGCCCTTTGGGCCGCCCGCTCTGGTCAAAATATCTGCACATATTCCCTCTAACCCCTGCAGATTTTGAGTACACAATGTTTTTCCATTTATCATTAATTACTGAATCATAAAAAAGCTATCCATAATATATATTTAACAAATTGTTTTTTTATTTATCAATGTTTTAGAATAATTTAATCAAGTTTATTAGAAATGACATGCCAATAAAAAATATAATCACATGTTGAAAAGATTAAACCAAAATAAATAGGGCATGGGGAGGAATTGTTTTATGTTCTAATCCAGCTTCTTTAGCGTGGGGCTTCAGCGGGCTTATTTTCCTGCATTTGCTTCTCCTCCCTTACCTCCCACCAACACTTGCCCCTAGCCTCTGCTCCCAGACCCAGCACTCTCAATCTGGGCCAACAGTAGCGAAAAACGAGCAGCAGGGCCCATCCTGGGAAATAGAACAATCCATTCCAAGGATTCCCATACGGGCCACATACTTTAAGCAATCTCCAGATCCTGATCGAGTCTTACAATGAACCCAGTCCCAACGCCACTCCTCCAGGGCGGCAGACCCGCACCAGCCTCCAAGGGAGAGAGGAGACCAAACCAGGCCAAGTGGGAGGGCGGGCTCCGAAGGCGGAGGCTGGGAGGTACGGGGAGAAAGCCAGGCCGGCGAGGGAGGCGGGGCCAGGGAAACAGGGAGAGAGGAGAGAGAGGAGGAGGCAGGGAGGGAGTGAGGAGGCCGGAGGTAGCACAGAGTGCCGGACCGGGCGGAGCCGGCTGGAGGGGGGGCCTGAGGGAGGGGTGGCACGGGCACCCTTGATGGGGTCGATGCTGGTGGCGATGAGTTGCTCCATCACGCTTGTGTGCATTGCCATCCTGCTCCTAGCATGCTGGACAGCTATAGTTGTTGAAGGCCTGGGGGATGTTGTCATTCGGTGGGTCTCCCTTGGCGAGGCGCTGGATCTCCTGGGACTGGAGGGTGAAGAGGTGGTCCCAGACGTTGGAGTTGGTGGAGCCACTGGGCTGGACACAGGAATTGAGGCTGGGGAAGAAGAAGAGGTCCTGGCAGGAGGAACAGGTGAGGCGGCGCTCGCTGTGGCCCTTGGAACATCATGGGCAGCTGGGGCAGCAGGGGTGGATGCTGGGGAGGGCTTTGGAGAGGCCTAGGGGCTGGTGGAGGACATCCTTGGAGAGGGCTTGTGGGGCTGAAGGGCTGGAGCTTGAGGCTGATGCTGTGGGGCTTTAGCTGGGAGGCCTGGTGCTTGGATCTAAAGGGCCTGGAGCTGGAGCCTGGTGCCTGGTGCTGGTGGAGCCCTGAAGCTGGTGCTCTGGAATCAGAAGGAGAAGCGGGCAGGAAGACTGGACAGGTTGCCAAGAGAGAGGTGGGACAAGCTGGTGGGGGAGTGCCTCATCATTGTCCCCCTAGAGCTTTATGTTCTTGGACTCCAGGCCACTGGACAGTTGATGGCAGGAGTAGATTAGTACATGCTCCAAATTGAGGTGTGGGATTCCTCAATGCTCTGCCTTGTCCATTTGCTCTCTCTCTTTTGATTGCCTAGCCTCTCATGAATCCGTTGGATAATAACCAATTGCAAATGCACAAGTAAAGCACTAAAAATGCATGTGAAACTCAAGCAATGCAATAAAACTGGGCCCTCGCGAATTGCTACTTTATCAAAGAAGCAAGAATTAAACACTCTCAAAAGGGGCACAAAAACACATCTCTCTAATTGCTAAGAAGATCTTCAGACACTTCAAAAAACTCAGAAAAGAATCACGTTTGGGTTATCAATTCAAAGGGGTAGGAGTGGAAGTGTTGAAATGGGGTGTAAGGGAGGATGAGGTGTGGAGTGTGAGTGAAGGGAGTGTAGGAGAGAGTGTGCGCACACAGAGCTGGAGAAGCTTTTAGAATTGTGGGACAGAGAGGGGACGCTGGGCAAGAAGTAAGTGGGATACGTTTGCCGCCAGAGACATTCCCAAGGGGTACTCAGAGTACATACTCACGTCTCCTAAAGGGAGGACAAGTATGGTAAGAGAATTTGGCTCACACTTATGTGTGCTTGCGCGACAAGTGTACTTTAAAATTTATTTACTGCTTTGTGCATTGCAAATAATGCTAAGTTGTGTTGAAGCAAACAACTGTTTAGAAACATATGTACAGTTCAAAACTATACAGGGATGGGCGTCCAAGTTTTGTCAAAATTTAACAAACTCGTTAGGATACTTTTTGTGGACCATTTGAGCTGTCAATTTACAGGGAGGTACTTTAAAGTGTCAATTTTCATGAATCCTAAGTGGCTTTAATCAAAAATTTATAGTAAGTGAGAATTATGCAAAAGTATGACTGCATGTCGAAAAATCAGAAAGCAAAAAGAAACCTGAAAGTAATACAACTGTACAAGGTAAAATAGGCAAAGCAATGAATCAGAATTGGGTTATTTTTCAATATAGTCACCTTTGGCAGCTTTGATGGCCTTGAGACGCTTGGGGACACTCTGACAGGCAGCTCGAATCGTGTCCATGTCCAGACAACTCCACTTGCGAATGAGAGGCGCGTTTCAAAGCGTCGACGGTGAGGTGTGGGGTGGCGGAAGACTTTGGACTGCAGGATGCTCCAGATGCTGAAGTCCATGGGGTTGAGGTCTGCGCTGGAGGGTGGCCAGATGTCGGGAGTGATGAGGTTGATCCCATGGCTGCTGAACCAAGCAATGGTTGACTTGGCGGAATGGGCTGGCGCGGAGTCCTGTTGGACGATCCACACACACCCAGAGTTGCAACCTCTACATCCAGGACCCGGGACTGTACTGCATTGACCTTCACCCCGCGACGGATGAACACTAGCCTCGTCTGGCCACTCGAGCTCACTCCACCCCAAACCATCTCCTAAAATTTTCGAAAGAGGGAAATTAATTTCAAAAAGAGGCAGCCATTCCAACCGAAGCGGGCTTCTGGTGTCGCTGGATCTTGAAGTACTTGTTGATGATTTTTCTGCCAGTGGGAGTGCTGATGATGCGTGTGTTCTGTGAATTTCTGAGGGCTTGGACTGTGAAAAGGCTTGCTTCCATGCTGCTGGATGATGTAGCGAACGGTCTGATGGGAGAGGTTGGGGTTTGGATGCCGGATCTGGGCATTTGTCTGCCCAGCCTGGTGATGCCGCATTATCGTCGATTTGGTGGCCTTGGAATAAGTGCGGTCTGGCATGATACTAGCTTCTGGAAGTCTAAAGAAATGCAATTGAACCCAGTCCTTCAAATTTTCGCACACTGGTTCCAATGCACATACTCATAGCATTCAAAACCTTAAAGCAAGCAGGTGAAATTTTTTTTATACACCAAGCAACTGTCTTAATTCACATAAAACCAAATTTCTCGCTTCAGCATTCACATTATTAAAGGTTGCTTGGCCAGTTTCTTTATAAGGCTTGTAGGTATGTTTGTGCCAAAGGATAACTTAAACAAGCAAAAAACAAGCCCACAACATCGATTTAAAGGAGTGACAAAACTTGGATGCCCATCCCTGTACTATACAACATCATAATGCAATTTAAAGCAAAGTTTCAGTAAGTAAAAAAGCATCAATCGCAGGGCCACTTAGGCTTGAAAAATAAACAAGGAAAGTCTTCCTGGGCCGAACGACAAAGTTTTGCCAGTTGCGCCAGACTCTGCCACTGACCTTGCTGCCACCGGCTCGTCAGTGGACGAACAGTAAGGATTTTTGACCATTTTAATTCTAATGGATCAATCTATTGCAGTTTTCTTTCCAATGCAGCTTATATGACAAATGGAGATCATGAGGCTGACCTTTGCAGGAGGGCCATTGTTGCTGTTGGAGCTGCACTTGATTTTCTTCGAACAGCGCAGTTTTTCTGCCTTTCTCTTCACTTCTATCCGCGCTCCATCCAAGATCCAATGGTTAAGGTTCCTCTTCCTGCAATATCTGGCTCAAAAGTTTGGCCCTCTCAACATCTGATGTGATACCCAATTGAATAAGGTTATCGGCATACTGATGCAGAAACTTTCCAGCTGTCATTTGGATCATGTCCTCTGCTAAATCCTTCTGTTGCAGCTCTTTTGTTATTTTGCTAGCCCTATTTTCGAAGTTCTTCAGTGTACTGCATATACGTATATATGTCACTAGTTCACCATAGTATGTGTTAAATCCCACTGATGAATGTGCATTGCCACTTGGTTTATGGTATCTGATGATTTGAAGTTAAATGCATCTGCCTGGTTGTATACCTTGGTTTCTAGGTTCCCTCCATTATTTACAAGTTATATGTCAAAAATAAGAAGACTTAGTTCTTGACGGTAAATGATTCTGAGCATATCCTCCAGATCGTGGTTTGCAAGGCTACAGAAGTCATCCACATATCTACAACAGTATCTACTTATTTTCTGTTTTCTGTGCCATGACCTTGTTTCTGATGTCAGTTAGAAAATTGTATTCTGGTAATTCAAGGTGACTATAATCAGAATGGATAATGGTATGACTGTATAAAATTTCCTCAGATCATCTGAAGCTTGCATTTTGTGGCGAAACGGCACCAATATACAAGATGGATCCCAATGGAAATGGTGGAACACTTAGCAGTGTTTTCCTTTCAAATGAGAAGGCTGCAATCACAGATTCTGGAAAAGCAATTAAACTGAATCCACAAGAAGTTTCTGAAGTGCTCATGTTGTTCAAAACATTAAGTGTTCAATGGCAACATTAAGTAGGCAATGACAGAGGCCTCAGTGATTGCATTTGAAACTTTCAGACATTTGACCTAGGTTCATTTGCAGTAGCAGAAGCGTATCGATTTTGCAAGGTTGCTCTCTGCTGAACTTAATTTAAGTGCTAATGAGCAAAGTTACTTGCACTATCCTTTTAGGCAATAGTCTGATTGGTCACTGATATGTTGCGAATGAATGAAAAGATTGACAAGAAAAAGTTGGGAAGAATACGAAAAATGAATGAGATGATAAGTGTGGCCACGTGTAGTGCGGCCACTGACCAGCTATATATAGCGCTAGTCATGACATAAATAGCGCCACCAACCTAAAACTGGGGTGATTTCATAGAACCCCTTCTGCCATGCCAGTCGAATGGGTTAAAACAATTGGAAGAAATGAAAAAACTTGATTTTATTAATAAATGATATTTTGACATAAACACGCGGATAATGCACACATTAAAGGTGGTTTGACACTTTCGAGCCCTGATTTACCCTAGAACCGTTTAGATCTACATTACATAGGTTGCCCAAGTGCCTTCAACGATTTCGGATGGACGGTGTGAGCACGGACACCAAACATCTTTTTTGAAACTTTTAGAATGTCTCTTGACAGAAGGCTGACTAAAACTTCAAAAAAAGTCTCCACTATTTTATGATGGTGTATCGATTGAACCTATTTCCAGCTCAATCTGACGTTTCTGTGACACGCTACAACCTGCCAGATTAGCCGCTTCAGATTAAAAATGAAAATGATCTGCTCCCTGGTTATCCTTGCTTTGATTGTTAAATTTTAAATTTTTTCCGAAATGATTTGCAAATTGTTTTTCATTTTCACTTAAATTGGTTTTTACAATAACAACATTTAATACTGCATTGTTCTTTAACATGTTAAAGAATATCTTGTATTCCAGTAACTACCATATAAAAGATCAGAAACTAAAAACACAAGACCACAAAATAATATTCACGAAGCCTGACGCTCTTAACAACTGGAAATGGCTGCAGCTGGAGGAAACTTGTCAACCGAACCTGTGGAAGAAGTGGATTTTAAGGGAACCCTGGAGGAGTCAATTGTAACAGAACTCAAAACCAACAACCAAGGATCTGGAAAACGTATTGCTTACAAAGTCAAATGCACATGCAAGTTCCGACCAGTAATGGGAATCCTTGGAGATGGAGAATAAGCCACAGTTAACCTAACATTTACACCAAAGGATAAGAAGGCCCCTGCTGCTAATCATCATTTCAGCCTAACTGAAATTGAGCCCAAAGAATATGAGAAGAATGCTCACAAGGTCTGGGAAGCAGAAGAAGCCAAAAAGAACCAGCAGCCAAAAATATCAAAGACAAGTTCACAGCCACAGCTGGAGCGCCAGGTAAAGAAGGAGAAGGAATTGCAGGAGAAAAGCCCGCTGAAGCCCCAGAAGCTCCTAAAGAAGCTGACAAAAAGGACTAAAACAATCCCTCCCCATGCCACATTTATTTTGGTTTAATCTTTTCAACTTGTGATTATGTTTTTATTGGCATATCATTTATAATAAACTATATTAAATTATTCTAAAACATTGATAAATAAAAAATAGAACAAGTTGTTAAAAAGATATTATGGATAGCTTTTTTATGATTCAGTAATTAATGATAAATGAAAAACATTGTGTACTCAAAATCTGCAGGGGTTAGAGGGAATATGTGCAGATATTTAAAACTTATGCCTGACAACCCTTTATGCAAGTTGATGGACCTTAATTTTAACTGTTTGATATAATCATAGGCTCGAAGTTGGTGCTCTTCTTAATGCTGAACAGATCCCTGTTCTTCTCCGTGAATGCTGACATGGTGGCTATGTGATATTTAGGAGCAGATGATGCTTAAAATTACTATCTCTGACATGCTCCAGCATTCATTTTGCCCTCTTGATGCAAATGATACGAAAGCAGGATATTTCTCAGTGATTAAAGGGGGATCGGCAAATATTGGTGCTCATAATGATGAACATGAGCAGTCTGATTCTAGCTACCAATGCCAATTCTCTGCAACCTTACACACACAAGATATTCTGTTCCAAGAACTGCAAATACCACATCAATCTCATCATCAATCATCAATTGATGCTCAAGGAATGCATTCTCTTTGGTGCACATTGGAAACAAAGGTGAATGATAACTTTATGAGCATATTGACCCACTATGCTGAACTGCAAAAGAATTTCGTAACAATGTGTGGAATGCTTTGGATGGGTGCTAGACATTTGACGTAATGCTTAAATCTGATCTAACCGGATTTACACCATCGGACTTTTTTCATTCCGAATCAAATAAGCTTAAGGGAAATGGAGTAACTCTTATGGGTACAATTCCATGTGACTTTCTCATGAGCTCACGCCAATATATTCCACCAAAACCTCTCTAACCCTGAACTTTCAACAAGCAGTTGACTCGTTTAGTCTATGTTCAAATGATCCACTAAACATTAAATACAAAGCATTCATAAATGAGATGGTTGTGCGCGTGAATTACCTTAACCTCCCTGTTGTGGTTTCACCTCGAATTGAAAGCCTAATCAGTCATGAGTCCGGAATCACATTCAACCGTCTTACATGCAAAACAGTATCATTGACTAAAGGACTAACCTATTACACTTCGATTGGCTGTCTCAACCGATGTTATTTGACTTTCCTAAGTCAGAAGGCGCTCTATGGAACCATTTGTCGAAGTTACACCTACTTTGAAAATATGAACCTCTCTCGTCTGATGTTTCAAATGAATGGGAGGAACCTCCTTGTTCAGCCTATTCATTTAAAATTTGTGCGAGGTGTAAAAAATGGAGAATTAATCACTGCCGAAATTCAAGCTCGTGAAAACTATCTCACGATCATTGAAGTCTTGGACCAAGTAAGTGATCAGATATATCTGCTGCGACTTGACTATGATACATACCTATGTGGAAATAATGTAACCGCACTTGAATTTGGAAAGTGTGGCTATAAAACATCATATGATGGTACTCGTGACATCATTATGGAATTTGGGGAGAAGGGAATTCCTGAGGACCGCGTTGCTATGCTCTTTACTGAGTACACGGAAACAAAATCTATTTAAACTGTGAAATGTATCATACACCAAAATCAATATCATTATTAAATTTTATTGGGAAGCTCAGCGTTGAATTAATTAGCAAAATGTGTAAATACAATGAATCAACAAGCCTTTGGTGGCTAGTTCCACTGTGTTATCTGCCCATTTTGTCCATGGGATTTATATTTGCCTATGAATTACTGATGTTGCATCAGTATGGAGTTTACAATCAGCGAGACTTAAATTGTTCTGCTAAAGAAATTGCACATGTAACAAGGCAACATAATTTAGCTATTGTCGTCAAATCTGGATTGATGGCGCAATGCCAGAATCAATTATTTTAAAATGTAGACATAAAAACCTTTACAGTAAAATTGGCACACTGTATCAAAAGCTTTAGCAAAGTCCAAGTATATTACATACAGAGGCTCATTTGAAGATAGCTTTCTTGTCCATACATGTGTGCACACAAGTAGCTGAAGAGTAGTGGATCTGCCTGGTAGAAAGCCAAATTGCCAGTCCGAAATTAATGCACAATCATTCAAATGGATAAAAAGCTTCTTAATGAATACTTTTTCCTGGAGCTTTGCCAATTGGCTGTTGAGCACTATTGGTCGATATGAGGAAGGATCAGTTATTTTACCTTTGTTTTTATATATTGGGATTATTTTACTGATTTTTAGTTTTGAAGGGACATGTCCAATATTCTTAATATTCTCTGCTATGGTATTGATGTCCCACAAGCACAAGGCAATTATAAGAAAAATTATTTTGGACTGATACAGTAGGCACTATTATACGTCTTGCAGGAATTTTCAACCTTTTTAGGCCAACAATGATACTTTCATTCTCATACCTCATTTTTGTAAACTGCTTCGCACAGAATGGATGTCTAAGTTGGCCGTAAACCTATTGGCAACAGCCGATATTACCTTTTTCGAATAACTAATCTTTTTTTAAATGCCACCCCTCTGAATAAAACTAACAACACTGCTCTGGTGTAGCTAGGGGGTTGGTGTAGGTAGGTTATTAACAACACTCATATATAGATATCTGGAAATGCTGCACACGGGCGAATTCTCAACAGATCTTGACAAACCTTTTTATCTTGAAATGTAATAATATTTTAGGAAAATCTGGAGAGGTAGATTTGGGGTAGATTTGGGATTTTGCAACACACATTTTAGGACACTAGAAAGATGAGTCGATGATAGTGAAAACTGTATTTTGGCGTTCTATCATTTTGGATTTTTCTTTGTCATCATCATCATGCATAAATCCTGTGATAATTATATATAGAATAAAGCCCATTGACCAGTTGTCAGCATAAAATGGATTGTATGGTTGACAGCACAATATTTCTGATGCAGCATATGCAAAAGTTCCACAAAACGTTTGTGAAAGATTAGCTTATTCATGAAAAAAATGGTGCAAATCCAAGGTCAAATACAAGCTTGTCATTTCCGTTAGCATCAAAAATTACATTTTTCGATTTCACGTAACAACATTGATCACTTTTTGTATGATTTGAGTTTTGCGGTAACTTTTGGTCCGATCTTTTCTTCATGGCGCCCTCACGTTTCTTATGTTGTAAGTATGCGCATGTTATTTTGAGAAATGTGCACCAGTACAGTAAACCCAATTATAACTGGCCAAAGGAGCTGGCCATATTTATTTATTATTTATTTATTTTATTTAATTTTCTAACACATGTCCCATCAAGAGACGTATGGTACAAAGTACCCAAAATACACTAAATAATACACATATAAAAAATAAGATGTCCTATTAAGATTAAAATTAAAGTAATGAGTCCTGTTTTGTTTTTGTTGCCTATTGCATTAGGTGATGATTTTTGCTTCCTGTTGATTATTGCATTTTACCAAAATTGTTTATTGCAGCCCATGGAAATGACCCCACCTTCATTAGCAAAGGAGTTTCATAGCAAAAGTGGTTATAAAGAATGAATAATTTCTTGCTAACTGATGCGGCAAAGGCTTCCTTTGTGTCTTTCTCACCCTTACTGAAAATGAATAAAGATAGCTGGCTCGCGTCGGTGCCTGAAGTCTCTGTCTGTATCTTTTGGAATTGCAGTGTATATAGGCTGGGGTTTTCAAGGATTGTTTCTACTAAGCGCATATCGCAAAACCTGGAATCAATCTCGGATATTGATTGGCTCTGCAATTTTCTTGACTGGTATTCTTGACTGGTATCCACATTGACTGGTATTGAAGTTGTGATGTTTAACTGATTTTGCATTTATGTATTTACCTATAGACATTTTTTGTTAAGAGGTTGTTATATTGCTTGTTATTTTGTACGTACATTCGTTTCAAGCAGGAAAAATCATGTTTGAAATTGATGAACAATAAAAAACTTAATATTGTGCAAAACATAGTCTTGAAAGTTTCCAAAACTGTATTCTGATAGGCACAAAATAAAATCAAACTGTAAATACTAATGTTGTAAATAATCAATTCCCAATTTTCCACGGGGACATAGGGAACGAGGGCTTGAAACCGTTATCGCTCACTCGGGGCATGGATAACTCTAACCCCCTGACTTTATTGGGCTCTGCCATTGTAGGTTTATCATTTTGGCTCATTTTGGCTAGGGCAGGGCAGTCAGAGATCCGGAGACCGTAGGACATGGGTGCGGAGGCCCCGGAGCGTAGCCTAGCATGCGAAGCATGCTAGGCGAAGCGTAGGGGCCATAGCACCTGTGCCCGGAGGCCGGAGGCGCTCTGGCGCCCTGCCTGAAGCGGCGGGTGGCCAAGGCCAGCTTAAGCAGTTACCCTATTTTTGTGTCCGTATTTCCGCACATATATATATCTTATATAATATGCGTGACACCACTCTGGGAGGGTACCTCGGGCCGACTGGATTCTCAACCTATCCTGGCATATGATACCATTTAATAGATCCATCAATTTTCAACATATTTTGATGGACTTTTTTTTAATTTTAGCCTGAACAATTCTGAACAAGATCATTCATTTAAATTTCCATTTCATTAAATTTATTTATGTTAAAAATGTCATTGAGTCATGTCAATTTTTGCGATTTCGGCCCTACTCAGTGAGCTGATGTTTCAAAGTATTCATTAGTTGGGAAATGCGAGTGCTTAATGCCAGAGGTCTGTTTAACTGCGTGCAACGCAATTAGCCATTAATCTTTAGTGATTTGCCTTTCTGATCAGTGAAGCTTCCAAAGCTGGTGGAACCTAATATGCTGGTGAATTAATTAATTATTTGCAATGGTTTTCGATGCTTGTTATCATTTGACACCACCAGGTGGGCTATTTCTTGTTATTTAGAAATAAGAAAACAAAGGTTTCAAATGCTGTGAAGGAATGAAAAGTGTGGGCGCGCGAACCGCGGCCACAGACCCATATTACTAGTATATAGATATGTGTGTGTGCCATGCCCGTTCTCCGCGGTCTTTCAACGAAATTGGCTGATTTTTTGCATAAAGGTCCGCCTAGGCGGTGCCTCGGGACCATTTTTTATTTTAGCCCGACACTCAATTTTTTGATGTTTCAAAATACGAAAAATCCTAATTCACTTGTTTTTCAATGGAATTAGCTGCTTTTTGGCAGATACGTCCGTCAAAGTAACATTTCAAAGCTGGTAAAAGGAATTTTTGAAATATTTATTATTTCTTGATTTATAGTCAAAAAACCAAAATATTGATGTTTCAAAAATTTGAACATGCATAAAACCATGGTTTTTCAATAAAATCAGTTGAGTTTTGGCATATACCCCTGTCGTGGTGATATCTTGAAGCTGCTATAAGAAATTTTGAATTTTTTTTATTATTTCTTGATTTATAATCAATAACCTAAAATGTTGATGTTTCAAAAATTTAAATATTGATAAATTCATGGTTTTTCGTTGAAATCTGCTGAATTGTGGCATGTAGATTCATCTGGGTGGTATCCTGAAGTAAGGCCGCGTATCTCTTGGCAACAGCCGAGAATACCTTGTTACGCGAATATTTGATGGAAATGTGGCAAAAACTGAAGAACGAGCAAAATTATATAAACAATCAATTATTATATACATACTGAATCTTGATTCCATAAACAAGTATATGGCGCAGAGCGTAATAGGTGACCGCGGAGCTAATTACGCCACAAAACTACCATTCAGGAAAAAAATTGTCCAAATCCGTTATGAATTGGCCTTTTCTCAGCATACCCCATTTTTCAAACTTTCTACCCAAAAAGTAATGTTTCAAATACTCAAATCCAGGTCTACCCCTCCAGATCTTCCTAAAATAATATTATATTTCAGGAAAAAAAGTTTGTCCAAATCCGTTGAGAATTCGCCATTTCTCAGCATAACCCATTTCAATGTTTCTACCCAAAAAGTAATGTTTCAAACGTTTGGGGACCGGTTCCACCCCTCCAGATCTTCCTAAAATATTATAAACTTTCAGGGAAAAAAGTTTGTCCAAATACGTTGAGAATTTGCCATTTCTCAGCATACCACATTTTTAACATTTCTACCAAAAAAGTAATGTTTCAAATGTTCGGGGACCCTTTTCCACCCCTCCAGATCTTCCTAAAATATTATTACCTTTCAGGAAAAAAGTTTGTCCAAATCCGTTGAGAATTCGCCATTTCTCAGCATACCCCATTTTCAACATTTCTACCCAAAAAAGTAATGTTTCAAATGTTCGGGGACCGGTTCCACCCCTCCAGATCTTCCTAAAATATTATTACCTTTCAGGAACAAAAAGTTTGTCCGAATCCGTTGAGAATTCGGCCAGGACCAGCTTTTCCAGACATATATATGAGGACAAAAGTTTAGTAACCTCTATAGACAGCAGAGCGGCCGTTCGGGCCGCTCCGCGGTGAAATATAAAATAGAACAAGTATATGGCGCAAAGCGCAATAGGTGACCGCGGAGCATCTTAACATGTAGCAAAATCCTAAAATTAAGCAAAAGGAAAAGTCTGTGGTTTCTCAACCAAATTCAAAAGTAAACACATATTTAGAATCAGCAGTTATGGTAGAATAGTGAACAAAAAAACTCAAGTCTTGTGGGCAATTTTCAGCCATTCAACATGATAATTCTTGACTCAAAAGGAAAAGTCTGTGGTTTCTCAACCAAATTCAAAAGTAAGCACAGATTTAGAACCAGCATACATGAATTGTGAACAAA